>JANVCC010000094.1:1063623-1174397 GCA_025345505.1 Todiramphus chloris collaris | reverse complement strand
GTCCTGGTGACAGGGATGGTGTGATGGTCCTGGTGACAAGGATGGTCTGATGGCCCTGGTGACAAGGATGGTGTGATAGTCCTGGTGACAAGGATGGTGTGATGGTCCTGGTGACAAGGAGGGTGTGATAGTCCTGGTGACAAGGATGGTGTGATGGTCCTGGTGACAAGGATGGTGTGACGGCCCTGGTGACAAGGATGGTGTGATGGTCCTGGTGACAAGGAGGGTGTGATGGCCCTGGTGACAGGGATGGTGTGATGGCCCTGGTGACAAGAAGGGTGTGATAGTCCTGGTGACAAGGAGGGTGTGATGGCCCTGGTGACAAGGATGGTGTGATGGCCCTGGTGACAATGATAGTGTGATGGCCCTGGTGACAAGAATGGGCTGGAAGCAGGGAGCAGGCTTCCAGGGTTTGGCCCTGCTTTTGGGCAAGCTGGCAACAAAATAATTACATGAAACCTCCTCCCTGTTTCGCTAGAATGTTACTGCTATTTAGTATCCTGCAGCTTTGGTGTCGCTTCTAAATATTTAATGTGTTGGAAATTGTATTTTTGATTAACGTGGTGTGTTTGGTAGGTGGTGTGTGTGTTATTGGTTGAAAAAAAAAAAAGAAAACAAAAGATGTTTTAATGCTCTTCATGAAAGAAGGCTGCTGTAGCAGGGCTGCTGAGGGCTTTGCACCTTGTCCGGCCCCGTGCTGGGCATCCCCCCACCCACGTCCTGCCACCCAGCCCCGTGTTACAGCTGTCAGATCTCGCCTGAAATTCAAGCTATGTGGGATCTGCTGTGACACGAGCCACGTCCCCGACGCCAGCTCTGCGCGAGGGCTGCGGCGATGCTGCACATCTGGAGCACGCGCACATCTGGGCGGGACCAAGCAGCTTTGGGGTGCGTGAGCAGGAAGGGCAGGGGAACAGCTGGAGCACTTTGGCGAGGGTCCGGCTCTCCCGGCTCTCCCGCTGCTCCGCGCCCCCGCGGGCAGACAAAACCAAGCTGCCGTTGGGTGGAAAAACAGGCTTTTCAGGAGCGCTGGGTCACGCTCGGCTGGATGTTTCTGTAAGCGAAGCGCGGCGGGCGGTGGGGCAGCGCCTGCTGACCTGCCCTGCGGTCGGGTTTGTCTTTCAGAAAAACATCCAGATTTGATATTTAAGATTTCCAGCAATGGAAAATTCACAGCAGCTGCGGGCTGGGGAGCCAGGCACTAATTGGCGGAACTTGTAGAAAAAGCATCTCTCCAGCTCTTTTCCATTGGAAAATCCAAAAGCTTGCTCCGACTGTTGATTTCTCATAAAATCTAAAGCAAAGCGGGCGGGGGGGCAGGGCTGAGGGGAGCTCTTGCCGAGGTCGGAGCAGCCCTTTTCACTCCATCAGGACAAATATTTACATTTTTTCATTTTCAAGTTACTCTTGTTTGGAAACCGTTTGTTTTACATTGTGCTTTGTTACCACCCGTTGAGAATAAAAGTCACAAAGAAAGCGAAGCGGTTTTGCAGCAATACAATGTTTTTGGCTAAAGCATTTTTCCTAATTTTTCCCTGGGAATGTTGACGCTTTGGGGCCTTTTCCAACTCGGAAATGTCAGGGTGATCTCTCATCCCTGTCTGTCCAGCATAGAATAATAAATCTCGAAGGGTTAATACATCTTTTAATAGTTTTTTTAAATCCATCCCCAGTGTCTGTCTGGCACCTTGGGACTGGAACCATCTGCAGCGCTTCCCTCCCTGCCCAAAGCCACCCGGAGCAGCTGCTGCTGCTGCTGGCAGTGGTATTTATGCTGGGATTTAGTAAATCAGTCAGAAATCAGCAGTAAACCAGCGCTGCAGGTAGAGCCCTGAGACTGTAGCATTTGAATCAAAAATCTCCTCTTGCAGAACTCTCCCTTGCTGGGCAACGTGGACTCGGTTTCCCCCAGGCAGAGGATGTGATGTCCTTCCAGGTGGATTGCTGCTGCTATTTTCCCTGCACGGGAGAGGGTGGGAGTGATTTGAGTAATCAGTGCTGGGAACATGAACTAATGGACCCAGCCAGGGCTGCGTCCGTGCCCATGGTGGGAACACGTGCCACGTTTCTCATGGAGCAAGAGATGAGAGGTGAAGGTTGGGAGAGGTCCTGGGAAGGCTGGGGGCTCACAAATGCCTCATAAGCATCCGCGTGGTATCGCATCGTGGCAAAACCCAGCCTCGGCTTGGGGTTGTCTTTGTGGTCATGGTAGTGGTAGGTGGATGGCTGGACTTGGTGATCTTGGAGGTCTTTTCCAACCTTGATGATTCTGTGATTCAGGAGGTGGATTTGGGACCCGTTGATGCGGCTGTCCCCATAGCCCTGGCGCAGGTGGCAGCAAGGTGGACACGAGCACTTTGCATCCCAAGACTTGGGATGCCACAGCTGTGCCCAGGGCTACAGCTCCAGTGTGGCAATGCCTGCCATGCCTTTCCTTCTCAACATCTCCCTGGGCACCCAGACTCCTCCAATCCTAATACCTTTCTTGCTGTGACCCAAGCACGTTACGATGCATCTCAGCGCCCCTGGGTGAGGAGGCTCCATCCGTCCTTTCACCCTGCAGAGCAGTTCCCATCAGGAGCTTTGCTGCAGGGAGTCGGGGTATGGGGAGGGGGAGATGATGCCAAGGCTTCAGCCCCTTCCCGGCAGCATGAATCTCCTCGTGCCTGGGGACACACTTGAGAAAAGCCACCGTTGGGGTGCTGGGCCCATCCCACGGTGAACAATGTGCATGGTTGGGTGTCACAGCCAGGCAGGGGCCCGGTGCCCCCCGGGGCTGCCCAGTTCCTGCAGAAGCTGCTTGGCTGTCTGCTCTGTCCAGTGGGTCTGCCTGTGGGGAAACTGGCCCTGATGGGCATCAGCAGCTCCCAGCTCACGCCTGGCCCAGGGCTGTGGGTTTTCCAGGGGGTCCAGGCTGTGGGTTTGGGGACAGGCAGCTCAGTGGCCATCAACTTCCTATTGGAAAATTCCCTTTGGGTGAAAATGTGCCCTTTGTGCCTGAGGTGGGGGCAGGTTGCAGGTGTAGGCAGTTGGTTCAGGTGTCTGGAATGGGGCTAAGGGGTTTGGAGGGGCCACTCCTGCCTTGAAAGCTCCTTTGCAGGGAGACGGGGTCCCTGGTGATGTCCTGCCTAGGGTGGGATGTGCAGTGCTGTCTTGTGAGAGCTTGCCTGCTTCTGGTGAGTCCAACAATGCTTCCCAGCCCACATCTCTGCTTCCAGCTCTCCCGGTGAGCAGGTTTTCTAGTCCTCTGGTTCTTTGTACAGCCTTCTGGGCTGCTGCCCCAGGCTGAGGCCTCCAGACGTACCCTGGGGTCATGGGTGCAGTTGCACCCAGCACCAATCCTGCTGGGAACCATATGATGCTGAGCTTCTGGGGGGATGGTGAATGAACAGGAGGTCCTGCTGTGGCCATTGCTGTGGGGCACCCCTATGCCATGAGCTGGGCACCAGAGCTTGGGCACCAACTTCAGCACCCCTTTTGGGATGCTCTGGGGATGTGGCTTAGCAAAGCCCAGGGGAGGCTGGGGGGAGGGGGGCAGCAGGGTGCTCTGGCAGTGCTGGGGGGGGTCTCATCTTGCACAGGAACATCTGCTGCTGCCCGTTCCCTCCTCTCCTTTGGCACATCCCCTCTCTTGAGCACTTCCTTCCTTCCTTCCTCCCATCCCGTTTTTCCAGTGATGCTTCTCCGCGCTGTCTCCTGTCCCAGCAGCTGTTCCGTAGCACCCGCTAGTTTGACTACTCGGTTAACTATTTATCCAGATGGAGCAGGTCTGTTGTCCTGCTCCTGGCATGTTTTTTCCATATACAAATTCTCTGCCGAAGCGGAGAGGACAAAGCCCAACAAGCCCTGTGAGTCGTCCCGTGCCGGGTGTTTGCTTTGCCCGGTGTTCAGCCTCCCAGCCCTGGCTCCAGCTTCTGCTCCCATCCCCTTTTACTTCAAATCCAGGGGTCTTGTCCTCCCTGCCCCTGCTCTTTCCCAGTCACACCACTGGACCTTGCCCTCCTCACCCTGGCTCAGCTGCAATAAGGAACTGCTGTGCCTTTATTTTCCTAGCACTTAATTTTAATCAAATGCAAATCCCAAACACTTTGCAAACCCAGACCCATGCAGATGTTAATTGCCGGGGCTGGGGATGCCTTTGCCACCCTGGGAAGGGGCAGGATGGAACCTCTGTCCCCACAGGGGGTGATGGGGCAGTACGGTCCTGTGGCTTTTCCCACCACTGTGGTGACACTGGGTTCCTGCCTCCAGCAAGGGTGCTCAGGGAGGATTTGGAGACCTGTGCACCCTCCTGGGAGCCCAAACACTTTACAGGGGCTTTAGAGCTGGGTCTCTGCAGCCCTTACTAGGGCACAAACCCACTGCAGAGCTCAGCTCCTAAATACACTTTTTCTTCATCCATTTCTGCTGCTCGATATGGATTCTTACTTCAAGCTGCCCTTCCCCTGCAAGGTGGTGCAATCACTTCTGCAACCCTCAGAGCTCCCTGTTTCCATTGGGGACAAGAAATGGCTTCACCTGAGCACCTCCCTGAGCAAATGCCACGCTCCAGCAGCACTGAGGGTTTCCTCCGGGGCAAACCCTGTGGCTGGTGGCCAGCAGAGCCAAGGGTGCCCTCGCACCCCGTCCCCTGGCCCACGGCAGAGCCCAGGTTTGGCTGCTCAGCAGCATTTGCATTGAAAATCCCAACTTTGAAATGCAAAAGGTGCCCAGCTGCCACGGGAGATGTGGCAGCAGGGAGTTTATGGCAAAGCCTAAATATTTATCCAGAAACGTAGTGGTTTCCCTCTGCCCTTGAATTTCATGATATTTATTCCTTTTGCTCCCTCCTGGGCTGGGGACGAGCAAGGGCAGCCCCCAGCTCGGTCAAACCAGAGCAGACTTTTCTCACCATCTCACAGCAAAACCAGCGACAACTCGGAAATCCCTGCCAGAGCTCCCTCCTTCAGCAGCCTTTCTTTTCTTCTCAGCCCTTTTCTTTGCAGAGAGCCCGAAGTTTCCGACCGCACTTGTCGCTCAGCGCATGGAAGGAAAGTTGGCAGCTCTCCGGGCTATTGTCAGCCCCCTGACGAAACTGGAGGATTGCGGCCGCGTTTCCTACGCGCCGCCCTTATCGAGGGTTTGCGTGCTCCTGGCAGCTCTTCGTGCCGCTGGGGGGGCTGCGCCGCGAGAAACGCTGGCAGGTCTGGGGTGGCCTTTGCTCCCTGTCCCCTTGCAGAGGTGCATCCCCCGTGTGTAGGTACTTTAATGGAGATAAGCGGCTCCTGGCACAATTTCTTTAGCAAATTCCCCGCTATTTGTGTTCGTGAGCTGTCAGATGAGGTTTGCTGAGGGTCTCAGGCTTATTTGTGGCATACGGTTGGTTGCTGAAGGCTTTGTGGTGGCAGCTTGGGGTGCATCCCTCCATCGCTCGTGTGCCCTGGGGACGCGTCCAGACCTCGAAGGTCAGATCACCTACAGAGCACAGGGTTTGCCTCCAGCACACCTCCTGGCACTCGCACCCTGTATCTGCAGAACTGTGCCCAGGAGTTGATGCAGTGGGTGCACAGGCAGGGTCACCCGGTGCTACGAGACAGGACTGAACCCCAGGGCTGTTGGAGGCTTGGTCCAGTCCATCTTTCTTTCAGAGTGAATTTAATATCACAACCAAGTGCTGCTGTGTGCTCGAGCAACACTAAACTGATTTCCCAAGAAGGTTTTGGGGCCCAGGCTGGACCTTTTCATCCGTGAGGTGGCTCCCGTGCCAGGAGAGCAAGTCTCGATCGCAGGAGCAGAGACTTGGTCCATGGTCGATGCAGAATCCATCTGTGTGCCACAGCAAGCGCTGCGGGTTGGCATCCCACGGGCTGCCTGAGGCTTGGGCTGTGCCATTGGACTGTCATGAACTGGGTCATGGAACTCGTTAGTGGGGGATGTAGGACCCAAGGTGGGCTGGGTTGTCTTCTCACACAGGAGCAATGCCATGTGCAGTAAGTGCTGTGCTGGGTGCATCAGAGAGAGGTTTAATACATGGGGGTGTTTGGGGCTTGGCAAATGCCCTGGGTGAGGGTATCTCCAGGGATCCCACTGCCTGACCCGGGGCAGAGTAGTGGCAGTTTGGACTCGGTCTGTACCCTGCTGCCATTGCTGGCATCCTCTGGAGCAGTTGGGAGGAGGTGAGCAGGGAAGGTCCAGGATCAAGGGGGGGTGGAGGGGGGGTGCGACGCTGCCTCTGCCAAACCACAAGACCCACAGTGACCTGCAGCGTGTCCCCAAAGGCTTTCCCCAGGGAGCATCAGGATGGCCGGGTGCAGGCTGAGGATGTGCCCGTGCAGATTGACGTGATGTTAAGAGTGAACTCGGGTCAGAAATATCTATCCTTGGTCTGTGCTGCTGGTGGGGGGCACGCCGCTGCCGACAGAACCCCGTGCGCCGTGCCCACGGCAGGAGCGACCGGCCTCGCCGCGTTCGTGCGGAACACAAGCGCACCCTTGGCTGGCAGCCACCGAGCTGAGGGTGTTGGGCTTCCTCGAGACCGCCTGGCCACGGAGATAAGCTCCGGAGCAGGAAACTGCTTGGGCCGTGCTGGGCTAGAGCGATTTTTGGCTCCTCAGCATGGCGGGGGCTGCGAGCGGAGGGCAGCGCTCGAGCTCCTCGCCCACAGGGCACCAGCGATGGGGATGTCCCGGGGGATGTCTTGTGCTTTCCCACAGGGTGCCCTTCTGGGGACAGTCCCAGTGTGGCTGTGCTAGGACTGGAGGAGGCGGCAGGAGGAGGCAGGGGCAGCGGTGTGGCCAGGAGCACCTGCAACACCCCCATCCTACAGCCATGTAACCATCCTGGCTGTGACCCCATGGGTCAACCATCAGGCACAAGCACCCCATGGTCTGTGCCACACTGGCCCTCACACTGCCCCAGCGAGACAAGTCCCCCCCATTTCCTGAGGCAATGCAGGGGTCACTCTGAGCAGCTACAGAAACAAGGACACCCCTGTGTGTTCAGCACCCACAGCACCACTAGCAGCCAGCCTGCCCGTGGAAAGGGGGTATTGTGCACGCTGCACAGAGCTCCACCGGACAATGGGTTCACCGTGAGCCAGCAACGTGCTCTTGGGGCCAAGAAAGGCAATGGGGTGCATGAAGAAGAGTGTGACCAACAGCTTGAGGGTCTCCTCCCCTCTACTCTGACTTAGTGAGGCCGCAGCTGGAGTACCATGTCCAGTTCTGGGGGCCCCAGTTCAAGAGAGACAGGGAAATACTGGAGAGAGTCCTGTGGAGGCTACAAAGATGCTGAGGGGCTGGAGCATCTCTGTGCTGGGGCAAGGCTGAGAGCCCTGGGGCTGTGCAGCTGGAGAATAGCAGCCTGAGAGGTGAGCTGAGCAATGCTGAGCAAGAGCTGAAGAGCCCTGGGGGCAAGAGGTGCAAACTGGAACCCAGGAGGTTCCATCTGAGCAGGAGGAGAAGGTTCTTTGGTGTGAGGGTGTGGGAGCCTGTGCCAGGCTGCCCAGCGAGGCTGGGGAGTCTCCTTCTCTGGAGAGATTCCCACCCCGGCTGGACCCTGCGCTGCTGGGCCCCTGCTCTGGGTGCCCCTGCTGGATGGAGCAGGGGGGTGGCACCAGACGATCCCCAGAGGGCCCTTCCAACCCTGTCATGATGGGATTCTTTGATTCCCCAGTGCTTGCTGGGGCAGAGAAGACCCCTCTGCCCTGCCCAGCTCTGCCTCTCTTGCAGTGGGCTCTGGGAGCCGCGTGCACCCAGCGCAGCCGCCGCTGAGATTTGCGTTGGGCTGTTTTGCCAACAGCGTTTAGTAAACAGCCCCGTGCGTCGTGCACAAGAAAGATCTTAATCTGGGTCCAAGGAAAAAAAAAAAGAAGCAAACCAGCCCGAAGTTATCTCTGCAAGCCAAGCCTGCAAACACGGGGAAAATTCCTGCAGCCTCTGCAAACCAGCGTCTGGCCTCCTCCTCCTCGGCAGACAGCATCGCCCCGGCTACCAGCACGCTGCTCCTGGCAGCACTTGCCCAGGACACGGTGTCCAGGGACCGGCTGCTGCGGGGCCCCGGAGACGTTTGTTCCCTGCCTTCTCAGCGGTGGGATTCGCTTTAGAGGGGGGCAGGGGATGGGATGGGATGGGATGGGATGGGATGGGATGGGATGGGGGGGTCACCATGGCTGGAGGCTGCCGGAGGGTTTGTGAAATGACAGCTCTTACTGAAAGCCCTTAGTATGTGATGTGGGGTCTGGTGTTACCTGCAGGGCTTTGGCACACGAGCTTTCCTGGGGGATTAAAAAAATATATAATTGGAATAAAAAACCTGGAATTAATTGGAGTGACGAAACAGGGGGGGCACTCAGGGCTGAGCATCAGCTGTGCCCGGCACACGGCACGGCCTGGACCCCGCCGACGCATCTGCGTTTTCTTTTAATGTAGCAAAGGAGGGAGAGAGCCACGGTCCAGCTCAGCGGGGCCAGGACTAGCCCTGCCGTGAGCTGGAGGAGAGGGACCTGACTCACGCCGTCACTAGCAGATCATTTAAAGGGTTTTATTTCTTTAGTGGTGATTAATGGCAGTGTTTCATTTCTAATGGAAGGAAATAGGGAGGAAACAGTTTCTTGCCTTCATTTGTCAGGGATTTGTTTAACCGGGCGCTCACGTTCCCTGGAAATAGGTCAGCGTTGTGTACTTTCGCAGACAAGAAGCTGGTTGGGCCGGGGCTGGCTGTCAGATCTTTGGACGACGGAGCTCTCGCAGGCTTTCCTGTGTCCTGTGCGCGGCCGTTCCCTTCGCCTTCCCCGTCCCCATCCTCTCGGCCCCGCGCCAGCGACGCCGTGTCCTGGTGCCGGTGGACCCAGCGAGATGCTTTGCGGTTCTCGGCCGAAGTTGCCTCTCAGTGCTGTTCCCAGGCTGCGCAGGGGATCGGTGGTTAATTAGGTGGAAATTAATTTTCCTGGCGTCTCCCTGGAGCGCTGCTTTGCTCCAGGCAGCGTGGAGTCTGCGAGGAGGGTGCGTTGCCCACGGGAGATGTGTGTCCCCAGGGTGGTTTCAGAGCTGGTAGCAGTCAGGCACAGAGCTTTTAAAAGGGAAATCCCATTTTTGAGTGGAGTGATGGTATTGCCCACAACTGCCCCTGGGGAGTGGGGATTTGGAAGGGTCTGGTTCAGGCTCCAAGAAGTCCCAGCACTGCAGGGGGGTCTCTCTCTCTGCCCAGAGCCCTGGGAGCAGAGGGGCAGGGTACCCCCAGCCCTGCTGGGGATGCCACCCAGAATACAGTTGGCTGCAAGTGCACGTTATGGGCTCAATCCTGTGCGGATGCTTTTGGGGTTCTTGTTGCTGCTGGGGCAGAAGCACCAGATCTGAGACAGGGTCACTGTTCCTGGAGCATTTGCCTTGTGCCATGTCTCTTATGTTGACCATGCAGTGGGTGACATGAGGGGGGTTCAGTGGGACCTTGTCTCTCATTGCTGCCCTGCTGCTGTGATTGGCCTGGTGCTGGAGAAGAGTTTCAGGGGTATATAGGAACATCTGGTGGCTTATAAATACTGATTTTGCTCATTGACATTGAGATGTTTCTGTGAGTTCAGAGTTGGGGCAGGGCTGAGCAAACCCTGGGCATCAGGTCACTTGGGATGCTTCTTGCCACCAACCCAAGGCCCACAGCAGACCACACGCTGGTGACCCTGAGGCCAAAAGCAGTTTTGGTAACTGAGAGCCGAGCCATTTGATAAAAGCATTTATGCACTGAAGGGACTCAGCCCTTGGAAAAGTTACTCATCTTCCTCTTCATCTGAAATAACATCATTCCTCGTGGCCATCCTTCCTCAACATCACCGCGTGCTCTCAGCCTGGTCAGGCAGCCAAAGCCCAAAAATCCTAGCAACAATGACATTGTTTTCTATATTTGCATCACTTAAGGCTGAGCAGAACCGATGACACACCGTGGAGCTGGCAGTGAAGTTGGTATTGATGCCATCTGCAGAGAGCCGCCTCCTCACCATGTTAAAATTAAATTTACTGAGCTGTTTGGTTTATGCTTCTCTGGGTGCTTGTGGTGGGCCCGGCCATGCCCAGCTGGGAGCCTGGGATGGCCCCAGACTGGGAGATGCTCTTTGCATCTTGCACTGAGCACGGATGCGGAGATGATGTCACATCTCGTCTCCTTGCTGGTGCGTGTTGTGTGCACAGGCTCCTTCCAGACATTGTGCCCTTCCCACGAGCAGTTTCCAGCAGCAAATGTTCTTGTGGTTTATTTTTTTTCACTCTTCTTATCACAGGCTGCTTCTGATGTGGGAGACAAGGGCTCAGCTCTGCTCTGCCTTCAGAGAGACGCAGGCTGGGTGGCTTGCAAACCCTCTTAGACTTCAAGTACCTTTGGATGCTTATGTTTTAAGTCAGTTTGGCTGTTTGTATTTCACTTGGAGTGTAATTGGTGACTCACGATCTTGTGTGATCAGGCTGACTGGGAGCAGAGAGATTCCGACCTTGTCGGGAACCTTGGAAATAGGCAAATGTCATTTTACAAGCTGGGAAAGCAGAAAGGAAAGGTCACAGCCTTTGCAGTCGGGTTTTGGGGGGTGTTCTGTTGTGCAGAGCCACAGACCTTTGGATGCCTGTGGAGAGCAGTGTGGTCTGGCCAGGGCCGACCAAACATCTCCCTGCTGCACTAAACCTCCCCAGGGAAAACCCACCCGCGGTGCAAAAACCTGCGCCGTGCCCGCATGATCTCTCCCAGCCCAGTTTCATGCTGCTACTCTGTAAAGCTGAGGCCTGTCCAGGTCGGGTTCCTGGTGATCCCTCGGAGACATGGGATCTTCCAGCACATCCATGTTGCTGTTCTTGGGGAGTGAAGGAAATTGCACAGCTGGATCCCTCTGGCATCAGGAGATGTCCTGATGCCCTGTGTGGTCCTTCCTCCAGAGCCATGAGTTTGGGCCATAGAGCAATGAATTTGTTTTGTTTTTTTTTTTTTTAAATAAATGCTGGATTCTGAATGGGGGTTTGTATTTGGAGAGCACTCTCTGCGTGTCTATGGATAGAAACTTGGAGCGTATAAATAATGTAAAAGCCAAGATTGGTGTGAGAGTCTTCCAGGAGAAGAGGCAGGCTGGCAGGCAGCACACCAACTTGTGTGAAACCCCTCGTCCCCCATACAGGGGGCAAAGCACAGCCCCCAAACTCTACTTTTTCTCAGTAAATGATGGAGATTTACAGGTACTAAAAATAACTGAAGTAAACTAAAAACATCTCGGCCCTTATGGCCCCAGGAACAGGCAGTTCTGTAGCAAGCCAGCCCCAAAGGAGCCCATTTTGCTTTGACAGTATTTTTCAGAGAATCACAGGCTGGTTTGGGTTGGAAGGGACCTTAAAAGCTCCTCTAGACCAACCCCCATGCAAGGAGCAGAGACACCTGAAACTAGAGCAGGGTGCTCAGAGCCCCAGCCAACCTCCCCTGCAATGGTGCCAGGGATGGGGCAGCCACCACCTCTCTGGGCAGCCTGGGCCAGGCTCTCACCACCCTCAGTGTCAGAAATTTCTTCCTTCTCTTGAGTCTAAATCTCCCTCTCTTAGTTTCAAACCATCACCCCTTGTCCTGTCACAGAAGACCCTGATAAAAAGACTGTCCCCATCTTGCTTATAAACCCCTTTTCTACTCTTGGTCTTTCTTATGAGTCCTTCTTCTCTTCCTTGGAGCAGGAACGATGCTTTTCACATCGTTGACTTGCTTTTCCTCTCTGCGGCTTTGCACAGAACTCCAAGGAGCAGCTCTGGGAGATAGGTTGTCCCAACGCGCTCATTTTCCCCCACCGGCTGTGGATTTATTTTCCTTCCCATGCCTGCTCCTGCCGAGCGCCAAGCCCAGCACAGACCCGGGCTGCTGGGGATCATTTCCCAAGGCCATCGCTGGAAGCAGAGGCGATTCCGCAGCCGCAGCTCTGTGGCCTGCTGGCGTTTGAAGCATCGTTGGTTTTGGCTTTCCCACCTCAGCAGGTCCCGCACCCAGCAGCGGAGCCGCTCAGCGTCCTCAGCCCTCTGGGAGCTGGGGTTCGGGGTTGGGCAGGAGCAGGGGCACGGCGAGGCCCCGGGGAGCGGCTTCTCGGCAGCGGGTGCTTTCGCCGCGCGGGCTGAGCGTGGGAGAGTGCCGCTGGCTCTGTTTTAATTGGCAGTAGTCGGTTGGCCCCGCGAGCGCTGGGCTCGATTATCGCCGCCGGCGTTTACGAGAGGGTCCGTTTTCCACTCGCGCGGCGAGGGCAGGAGCCAGGAGAAGCCTTCGCGGCTGTGCCAGGGCTGAGTCACCCGGGTTAGGAGGAAAGGAGCGTGTGTGTGTGTAGGGAATTAAGCAGTCAATCATCTTTTCAGCAAGCCTGAAATCATGGGTGATATTTTTATTTTCAGATTCCCGTCTTCGATTTTTATGGCAAGGTTGTTCCCGACGTCCCGACCGCAGCGCCGCCCGCGCCGTGCCGGTGCTGGGGGCGGTGAGCGAGACCTGGCTCCATCCCACCACCAGCCCAGAGCCCCTGCTCAGCCTTGCCCAACGAACTGGAGGCTGTGGGGATGTTTTGGCAGCTAAATTGTTTTGCAGCCCCTCAATCTCTCAGGGGAAGGCAGACGCCCCTTCCTTTCGGCTCCCCTCTTTCATCCATGCCCGGCCCCAAGGGCTGTGGCTCCACAGAGGTCCAGAGGAGCCACCTGCCACGGCAGGAATTGTGTGCAAGTATTCTGGGGGAAAACCCGGAATGGAAGGAGCCTGCTGGGTGGCCAGTGGCCAAACTGAGCCTCTGAGCTCGGGTGAGCGAGAGGAGGAGGGCAAAGCAAGCCGTGCCCTTATAAAAGAACACATCAAAAAATATACGAGCAGGTAGAGTTGGCCCATGGTCTGAGGAGGATGAGACGTGGTGTTTCCCCCTGGTGAAGCCACAGTGGCTTTGTGTGAGGTTTGGGGCCAGCAGGGAAGCTGTGGGATGGGGAGAGCTAGTTTGGGTCACTGCTGTCAGGAGTGTCCCCAGCAGTGGTGGCCCTGGCTGGGGACCCAGCCTGGCCCTGCACCAACATGGCTGGGCCCTGTCTTGTGTCGTGGAAGGCTGGCAAGTTCCCCGGAGCTCTCCCAGGGTTATCCCAGCTGGGCTCTGGGTTTTGAGACAACACCAGGACCATTGCTCACGATGTTACCGTGAATCACAGGAACGTGTTTGACCCCAGAGCCCCTGGTCCCCAGAGCCACGTAGAGAAGAGAATTTCAAAGAGCTGGGTTTTTGGGATGGTTTTCTTTCTTTTTGCCTCCTCAGTCCCCAGTTTCTGGGCACAGGCACAGCCTGACTCCACTGGGTCCAAGCCCAGCGAGAAGCTAAGAGCAACTACAGAGCCTTGATTTGGAGAGAATCTCAGGCGCAATGTCTGAGCTGGGAAACCATCACCAATCCCTCAAGCTGGAAAAAAAAAAGCCAGGCAAAAAATGGTGGGGAAAAAAGCTTTAAATCTCCCACAAAGGCCACCTTCGTTGTGAGCAGCCGACGGCGTTCCTGGGCTTGGCATCCAAACCGAAACGAGCTGAGCAATCGTGCATGTTCTTCCTTCGTGGAGCCAAAAGCTGTTCCTGTCATGCTATATATTTGCTCTCTGATTAATGTAGAATTAAAAAAAATAGATTTTTTTTATTTTATTTTTCAGGGAAGAGAGTGAGAGAAACCGACAGCAGCCTGTTAAGTATTTGGCAAACAATTCCTTTTATGTCGCGCGTAGGTAGCGCTCGATATATTTGTGAGCTATATATAGCTAAATACACATTTAACTCGCTCCACATAATGTTTCCACCTTTTTTTTTTTTTGCAGACTACCTGCAAAACACAGACGCTATCAGAAGCTGTAAATACAGTTGTTACACCAGCGACTGACAGATGATTCTCTAAAGCTTTTTCGATGCAAGCGACTTTTTGTGTTTTCCAGGGAAAGACAACGGGATTTTAGTCTTGTCTTGCCCATCCCGTAGGTGGGGGTGATGCTCACGTGCTGCAGGATATTGATGCACCCAGGAGAATAAGGTGTCCTGGAGCTGTAGCTGTGTGTTGGTAATTCGTGGCATGTTTTCAGGTGTTGGAGGAATCGTGGCGTGGGTGCTGGTGGCCTGGCTTCTTCTTTCCAGACAAAGAATAAAGTAAAAATTTTGGGAAAGGGAGCTACGATGAAAGTACCATTGGAATTTTAGAATTTTGGATTCCTCCACTTTTTAAACAGAGCCAAACCTGTGCCACTTGAAAGGGAAACAGTCACCGTTTTGTTTTCTCTGTTTAGGAAATATTGGAACCAGATCCTGAGACTTTTGGGGAAGAAAAATACTGCTCCCATCTTCACTCCCCAGTCAAACCAGTCCCTTTTATCCTTTTACCTCTGCTTGATTTTTTTTTTGTTGTCGTTGGTCGGTTGGTTTTTGGGGTTTTTTTTTTTTTTTTCTTTTGCTAAAAAAGCATCAGTAGAGTCACTGCCTTGTATTCCTGATTGGCAGAGAAATTCACAGCCTGGCGCTGTACAAAAATGTGCTGGGTTACAGTTTGTTTTTTTTCTCGTGGGCTTCCCTGCCTCAGAGTGGAGGGTTTGTGGAGGTTTAGCTGGTTTTTCTTTGCTCAGCGCTCACGAAAGAGAAAGAGGAAGGAAACCCGCCATCGCTCGGCCTGATGCTCAGTTAAAAATAGCTGGGCTGGCTGGGCTGGGGTTCCCGTCCTCACTAAAGGTCACCTCCCCAAGCCCCACCGCTGAAAATATGCCACCAAATGTCCCATTTTGGCACATTTCTGATGGATTGGAGGCAGCGAAGAGCCTGGAGGAAGGAGGGATGCTCACTGCCC
Source organism: Todiramphus chloris collaris (assembly GCA_025345505.1). NCBI lineage: Eukaryota > Metazoa > Chordata > Aves > Coraciiformes > Alcedinidae > Todiramphus > Todiramphus chloris. Next base: position 1,159,582 of record JANVCC010000094.1, on the reverse strand, counting down.
TGCAAAGCTCAGCTCCGGGCTGTGCATGGGTTTGAGTTTCCATCCCAGTGAAACATGGCCAGGGTCCTCTCCTTGGGGTCGGGCTGTGATGGCCATGGTGGGGTCTCCACAGCTGAAGAGCTGTAGCTGGTATGTCCCAGCTCCCTTCCTGTGCTGAGAGGAGGCCAGTGCAGGGGGCCTGGTTCCCTCAGTGCCTTTTATTTTTAAAAAAATATTTAACTTGTTAAAAATGTGGTCAATTTTTAAATTGTATTTTATTTTGCCCTGTGCAGCTCAGCTGCTGCCTGAGATTAGGGCAGGCTCAGGGCTTAGCAGTGTGGCCTTAGTGGCTGGCAGGGGGAGATGGGGCAGGGCAGGAGTCGCCTCCAGTCCTGCTTTCAGCATTGCTCAGCACGGGCAGCCCATCGCCCATCTCCTAGGAAACTGTGGGAAGGACTCGGTGCTGTCACGAAACTCCAGGTCTCTCCATTTCCCGCCTGGGAATCAGCCTTAGCAAGGAATTGCTCGATGAAAAAAAACCAGTTCCAGCGAATCATCCCGCGCAGCGTGTTGGGTGCTGATGTCCCTTCGCTTCCAAAAGGGGCTGCTCCATGCTGGGATGGGCACCCTTCCTCCCCAGCCCTGTGGCACCCACCCCTCCATGGGTGCAGGAGGGACGAGGGCATCCGTGGCCGCTTTGCACTGCAGGTTCCATCCCTCTGGCTGGAGGGGCCACCTCCCGCTGGCATTTTTGGCTTCAAAGCCACCGTGCTGTGCTCTGCTGTCGAGGGAGAGCTGTTGTCAGAGGGGGCTGGTTTCTGGTTTCCTGCTTGGTGGCAGAGAGAAAAGGTGCTGTAGATGTGGAAGAGAGAGAGGCAAAACCCCAGTGCTGCTGGTTCAGCGCTGAGCGTGCCAGCCAGCCCGTGCCCTCCCCTTGGTGAACGCTGCATCTCCATGGAGAGCCGGAATCGTTCTTGCTGCCTAGTTAAAACCAGACCTTTTTCCATTTTTGGTTTCTGCTTTTGCTGGAGGGAAACGTGGAGTGAAATTTTTGCCTGTAGCGAGAGGGCTGAATTAACCACCCCAACCACCAGCCTGGTCCCAGGTATGTACAAGGCTCTCGCCTTGCTCGACGCTGCCTCGGAGCCTCCTGTGTTATCTGCTTTAACTCCTGCAAAATCCCTGGGAATGGTGTGCCACAAAGACAGGTTTTATTCCCCAGGAGGTGCTTTGCACCAAGGGAAAACCCATCTGCGCGTCGCGGCGTTCCCCCTTCGATGGGTATTAATGGATTTTCCTACCTTTGAGAGGGACTGGAATATGGAATGTCAGAAAGTAATAATTGCCCACTATAGGTTTGGATTCATGAACAGAGGGTCCTAAGTGTGTTGCTGCTGGCAAGGTGCTGGGGAGTTCAGGAAGGCCGCAGGATCCTCACTCAAATCCAGCTGGCAGAGCCTGGGCGGTCTCTCCAGGAATGCCCCAGTTTGGGCATTGCACTCAGGAAAGCCCCATTTCCAGCTTAAATACGGACAGAGCCCTGGAAGGAAAGGCAGCCGCAGTGCACGTGCTTTACACCTGCTGCTGGAGCACTGGCTGGCACTGGGAATCCTCTTCTTCATAGCCATTTGGGCAGAGCTGGAAAATAGGGCGGCTGGCCTTTGTGTGACAGAATCCCAGCATGGAATGGCCATCTGGGGATCATCTGATGTCCCCCCCTGCTCCATCCAGCAGGGGCACCCAGAGCAGGGGCCCAGCAGCGCAGGGTCCAGCCGGGGTGGGAATCTCTGCAGAGAAGGAGACTCCACAGCCTCTCTGGGCAGCCTGGCACAGCCTCCCACACCCTCACACCAAAGTTTCTCCTTCTGTTCAAGTGGAACCTCCTGGGTTCCACTTTGTGCCCATCATCTCCCAGCAGAAAAGCCTTGTCCATATGGACCGCCCCTCTTCATTTTCCCTGGATGTAACCCCCTGCCTGCCTCAAAGTCCTGTGCTGTCTGGGTGTTTCCAGGATCTCTGTCCCTCTGTATCCGTAGTCCCAGGTGGGCTCTGCAGAGCCAAGACTGCTGCAGCTCTGTGCTGCAAATCCACATCATCCCTGCATCCCAGTGAGATCCATGGTAGGATCTTCCCCACCTCCTTCAACAGCTGCCTTTATGCTCCAGGAAGCCAGATCCCGTTGGTAACCGCACTCCTACAGCACCTTAAGGTGCACAGGGCAGCACAGGACGCACAGTCAAGGGTATTTCTTTCCAGCAAGGCTGGAGATACTGGGCTCCATCCCTGAGCATCACAGTGCTGAGGATTGATGTTTCAGTGCTCTTTGAATTCAGCCCGTGGGGAGCAGGATTGGCCCGCAGCTCCTGGGAGTCCTGGCTGAGGGATTAAAAATAAACCCCTAAGCCTGGCTCCGAAAGGTCGGTCGGCATGTAACATTTAGAAGAGCCTCAAGCTGTTATTTCAAGGAGTATTATTTTCTTTATTCTCTCCATAGGAAAACCAAATATCTAAGCTGCTGTGGAAAAAGAAAAAAAGCCGTTCGTGCCTCTCCTCTGTGGATGGGGATTTACTGCAGACGAAGAGGAGGGATGTGCTGGGAGGAAGCCTGGGAGCAGGATGGCAAATGGCAGTGGCACTGTCACTCTTAATTGATTAATGCTGCTTTGTGTGATGGCCCCAGTGCTCGGGGGAGGTGCTGGAACAATGCATGGGGCAGCTGCACATAACCCTGGGCAGCTTTATGAAGGTGAGAGCTGCTGACAGAAGGGATTTGCACCTCTCTGTGTGGTATTAGCCTCTCTGTTTGGGGCGGTTAACCCTGAATTTGCTCTTTTTGGGTTTAAGCTCCTCTCCTGGGTGCAACCCATGAGAACATATGAGTGTGCAGCTGCACGTGCGTGCAGAGGGGTAAATGAGATTGCCCAAGTGGTGTTAAATGCACATGCTGAGGGCTGGCTCCTGCATCTATCACCCACTTGTAACTCCCTTCTGAATTAAGATGAAGTTGACCTGAGCCAGGAGTGCAGATGTGGACCCTATGCCATGCTGCTGCCGAAACGAAGAGGATGGAATACAGTGGGCCAAAAGTCCTGTACATTTGCTGCCATCCTTCAAGCCATAATTGCCACTGACAGCCTTGAAACCCGTGGTCAGCCTGCGCTCAGGCTCGGTTAGCGTGCGTTGCCCGTCGCTGTTCCGCCTCCTGGAGCCTGGGGGCCAGTTACCGGCTCGCCCGCTGCTCTCTCAGCCTTTCCAGCAAACATAATTTTTTCCCCATCTCCGAGGAACAAAGTGGAGACAAAAGATTAATCTTCCATGGATTGTAAAATCCTTGGGGCGAGGAGCGTGGCGTCAGTTCAGCGTTGCTGGCAGCCTTTCTGCTGGCTCCGACCAGCTCTGGAGCAGCTCCGGCCATCCCACTCGCCTCGCTCCCTGCCCAGGAGCACAGCGGTGCAAATCCACGGCTTTTGGGAGAATTATTCCCAATTTTCTTTCGTAGAAACAAGATCAAAATCAAAACCGGCTGTAGATTTCTATGGCTGGGACCGTGCTTGGTCAGCACTAGCTGGACCCTGCTCTCCCCCTCGCACCGCAGTCGCGGCTAAAAAACTTTCTCAGAGGCTTGGGAGGTGTTAAATCCACTCCTTTCTTCTTTTTATGACCCTCTTAAGCTTGTCTACCTCCAAAAATTATTGCCGGAGGGGAAAGCCAAGATAAATAAGGAGGTTTGCCTTTTGTTTCAGGGCTGATGTGCTGCAGAAGGGAATCCCCAGACTGGGGGGGCTGCCCTACTCCCCCCAGCCTGTTTCACTCCAGTGGCTACAGGCTCTTGGCTTACAATATTGAGGGTGTTTTCACTCCAGACCTTTTTTTTTCCACTGGTTGTCGTTGAACCGACCAATTTATGGCTCCAAGTCACTAATAATCTTTATGAATTGCTTAATTAGAGGTGGGGTGGATAGTGCTGCCTATTACTAGGGCTGCCAGATGTTGCCTTCATAACTCTGTTCTCAATCATTCCCAACTTTGTCAAACTTTAACTTGCGGAGCAGGGACATTGTCTTGGAGCTCTCTTCCAGTGCAAGGACTTGCATCATCTGATGAAACTGGGAGGAGCAGGAACAGCAGACGTGGATCTTCACATGGTGCTGAGCAGAGCCATGGGATACCCTGTCTGAGGGCACAGGAGGTGCCATGTCCCTGAGAGCGGCTGAGACAAGGGCTTAGAGGAGTGGTCATTGGGGGTTGCAGAATTAAATGCTCAATGCTTGGAGGTTGCTAGTGGAAAATGTTGTATGTGCCTCCCTGCAACCTTGCCTGGTGGTAGGGGCTTGTGGTTGGGGTGGGTCACTGCTGAGGAGACAGTGCTGGGCTGGAGGGACCCATGGTTTGAACCACTGCAGCTGCAGAATGTGATAAAGGGGTAAGGAGATGTTGGGGAAAGAAATGAAGGTCTCCTGGTTGGAGATACATGGTCACACACCTTGACCTTGGTCTGTCTTGCTCTTCATCTGCACAATGATCATTAAGTCAGATCCCCACCTTCTCGAGTGCAGATGAAGGCGGGGATGGGGTTTCCCTAAAATACACCCAGGAGGACATGAAGAACCCTCTTTCAACCAGACCTTCCTCTAGGGGCTGCACATTTGCCCTTGAGCAGAGTAACAAGGATCAGTCTCCCACCCCCATTGGGGTTAGGTCTGGCCCGACCCTCAGCTAAAGCAGCTGCTTTGAGAGCACTTCTTAAGTTTTGGGGGTGATCTCTCACATGAAGTCCTCTGTGCACCTTGTCAAGGCCATCGCATATTTTACTAAGACCAGACTGCATTAGTTGTCCCCAGCCATCTGGTGGAACCCTTCAGGCCCATGAGCCAGAGAGCCCCAGGGCAGACCCCGGCCAAGAGCAGCACTATTGCCCAGGGGCCTCAGCAGCAGAAACACCACTTTTCACCCCAAAACGGTCACGAGAGGCAGACGAATACACCAACAGAGCTTGAAGCGAGGCCAGACCGCAGGGCTGGGAGCTGTGCTTCCTGCAGGGCCTGCAGCACTGCTCGGGGGGGGGCACGGGGGTGCAGCTTGGCGAGTCACCCTTCCACCTCCCACACCATCGGCTGCGGTGAACCGAAAAAAAATGAGTTTAATGAACTCAAAAAAATGAGCCTACATTTCCTTCAGGACCTCCACTCCAGCAGGAGCTGCAGAATATTGTCTATAAAGGAACCTACACAGAAATAAATACGCTAGAGCTCCTCCCCGAGACGTCTGCTGCCACTTCCTCGCGCTCGCCACCATCTCCGGGCTCTGCCTCGGGTGCTTTTCTGCAGAAGTTGGGTTTGCCACCCGCCAGCTGTCTCTGCTCTCCACTCCCAGCTGAGAGCAGTGCCAGTTGCCATCAGCTGCATGCTTCTTCCAGTGGCGGGTGCAGTGGGGAAACTGGAAGTACTTGAAAAGTCAGAAGCTGGTGTTCACCTGGGGATGGTCACTGGGAGTGGGTTTTAGCCCGGTCACAGAAAAACTGCTAAGTGAAGAGCCCAGGTAGATGCACTGCACGGAAAAGTCCTGCAGACGCAGGGGTTGGTTGTTACCTTTAGCTGGGTGGATTTTGGGGGCCACCCTCCTTTGCCAGATCAGGGTAACTCCTCACATTGCTGCTGCTGGTCTCCGCTGCATGGGACATCTGCTAGAAACAGTCATTTAAGTAGCCTGTGGAGAGTGAGTGTTGCAAAAAAGCGATGTGAAGTGCTTGTGTTGTGTAACTGGGGTGCTCGCCCCTCCTGGGCTGAGCAGGAAGAGGACAGGGACCTGGTTAAATAGGGTGGCAAGAGGGGCCGAGGCCAATCCTGCAGTGCTGGAGACACAAAACCATGAGCACCTCCAGAACAAGCCCAGCTCTGCCTTCGGCCATGAGTACAAGGAGTGCTAAGCAGCATGAAGTGTGATGCCCTGGGGATGTCTACAACACACACCGTGAGACCAGCGCTGAGGTTTGGCCATGTGCGAGGTGCCTTGGCTCCTTCCTGCATCTTCCTGCCGTGACATTTTACATTTCACATTTCGAAAGACGAAGGCGGCGCAGCACATCTGCCGCTCTCCGGATGCGGTGTGTGGATGGACCAGCGGTTTTAACAGGTGTCAGGCAGTGATTTGTGATGCCAGGGCTCAGACACTGCCCCTGATCCCACAGAAGGACATGGACATGGACTTGGGCTGCTCCTAGCAGGGTGGGAGGAGCAGGGTTGGGGCGTGCCCAGCTTCCAGGGGTGATGGAGGGGACCTTCTCTCCCTGCACAGCCCACGCTTTGCACGGGCAAGGGCTGAGCAACCCCATCCCGTATTTCCCAGCACTTGAACCAGCAACCTGGGGATCTTTCCGCTTCGGCGGGAGGGCTTCCCGGGCCGCCAGCATCACTTCCGAGAAGTTTGGAAATAACTAATAAAATGTGGGTCCGGCGGCGGGCCGAGAGGTGCCGAGGCAGCGCCGTGCGAGCGGCGCCCCGTGTGCCCTCCGTGCGCCCCCGCCGAGCATCCTTCCCCCCTCCCCGGGCCATGGAGGCGGCGCACAGCCTCCCGGTGCTCGACGTTCTCCGCCGCTTCGGTGTAACCGAGAGCTGCGGGCTCAGTCCGGAGCAGGTCCGCCGCAACCGGGAGAAGTACGGCCCCAATGGTTAGTGAGGCGGGACGGGACCGCGGGATGCTGCCGGTGGGCACGGGGGGGCTCGGGGAGCCCGGCGGGATTGGGGCAGCTCTAACGGGACCCCGGCATCCCGCCGGGGGCAGCTGGGGACCCTGCGGCGGGACCCTCCCCGTCGGGACTGGCACCGGGACCGGCACCGGGACCCTCCCCGCCGGGAGCGGAGCGGGCGGGGCCGGGGTGCTGCCCTGCGGAGCCCGGAGCACGTTCCCCGCAGCCCGGGGGTTGCGGGGCAGCTGTGGGGATCAGCAGGAGCCGCGGGACACCTGTTGCTGGGGACTGCCTGCCGGCCGCCATTAATTGTGTGCGGGCGGCCGGGCAGCGCTGGCAGTTAGCGGGGGTAATTCCTCTGAAGGCGGGGGGGGGACGCGGGTGTGTGGGCAGGAAAGGGAGGGGGAAGTTCCCCCGGTGCCCGCGGGTGAAAGGGGGAAGCCCCAGCAGCGAGGCGTGGCGGTGGGGGGACCCCGCTGCCAGCTCCCCGCAGCTCCGGCTGGGCCGTGGGCGCTGCCGCGGAAGGGGTGGCAGGGGAGATAGGGGCGATGGGACAGCCCGGGCAGCCCGTTGTGAGCAGCTGGGCATCTTCCGGGGCTTGATGAAGGGAATTTTTTAATTGGCGTTTCACTTGCTGGGGTGGCCGAGCCTGCCCGGGTAGGTTGTGACTGCGATTGCTTGGGCTGGAGCTGTAGGTGGGCCCTTAGCTGCATGCGGGAACCAGACGGGTCAAGTCCTTCATCGAAGTTGTGCAAGGAGCCAAGTGTGTAAACTCTCTCCTGGTTTGGAGCCTGTTGCATCTGCTTTTCAGTTGATCCTCATGGATGAGGCTATTGGAGTAGATGCTGGTGGGATTGCTGTCTGCATCTTTATTCCCTGGAAGGGCTGTGTTGGGTGGGATCAGAGGGTCTTGTCTCCTCCAGCCAAGATGTGTGAGCTGGGCTTGTGCTCAGGGTCCCCATCCCTCTGGCTCTGCCCAGGCCGGGCACCTTCTGCTCCCTTCCCTGAGTCACTGAGGTCAGGGCTGAGCTTGGGAGCTCCCACCATGGAGCACTGTGCACAAGGTATAAGTGGTGGAGCATCATACCTGCCCTGCCCTCATCTGACTGCAGTTTGGGGGATGGCAGCTGGGAGCCCATCTGGTTAGCTGGGAAGGGAGCGATCCTTTTGCTTTGGGGGCTGAACACAAGACGCATCCTTACCAAACAGGTGATCGCTCAGATTTTGAGGTGTAATTACTCCCAGCATTTCTGCTCCGTCCCTCGGCCCCGCAGGAACGCGGGGATGATTGGCCGTCGGGGTGGTCTGTGCCGTGCAGCAGCGTGTCACCTACCGGCATCGCCGTCGCGGGGCTCACGGTGCCTTCGTTCTCCCGTTTGCCCAAGTGAATCATCGTCGCTGAGTCAGGCACGTTGGCTGCTCGGTGGCACCGGGCTCTGCCTTGAAAACGGGAGCTCAAACGTGTGACGTAGGTGCAAAACAAAGGGTTAGCGGTGGCAATTAGTTTGTCGTCTTATTTTTTTTTTTTCTTCCTCCTTCTGCCTCTTGCAAGCAATGGCTCTGTGCTCACCTCTCTCTACAGCTTTGCTTCCCTTCCAGCCCAGCGCTGGGTTTCTTGCAGGCTGTTGAGGCACAAGAGCTTCTGACCTGGGGGATGTCCTGTGGATTTCACCTCCCGAGCAGACCTTTGCATCTCCCGTGCAGCACAGCTCGCAGCGATGTACTCCGCCGTTGAGAGCAGTAACGTGGGCAGTGCAGCCGTCAGTGCAGATGTGCTTGAAGATTCCTAAGAATTCTGAATTTTTGCAATTTTTTGTGCAGTATTTGTATGTTCCTCGTGGCATCACTGTGATATGGGCAGGTTAGCACAGCTTAAAATCATGCAGAATGGGACCCTGTGTGGTATGTTTATTTTGTTGTGTTTGGTTTAAAAGCTTAGTGTTAAGCAAGGAGCCCTTTCTCCAGCCTGGTAAGAACTTGCAGCAGCAGGAGCCGATCTCCCGGCCTGTGCTGGGTACCCTCGGGTGCCTCGTTTGGGAGAGCTGCTGTGGGGAGCAGCGTGGGACAGTGAACTGGGCTTGCACTGGAAAACGGCCTGTGTTAAACTCTGGCAGCAGAAGTACGGGGCAGTTTTGGTGACTTCTCTTGAGCTTGTGCAGAAGGCGGAAGAAAATTCAAATCTTGAGTGGCTTGAAGCACAGAGCAGACCTTCAGATCCAGCCAGTTTCATTTTCACACCCTCCTGTCTCACATTCATTCATTTCCTTCTAAAGCTGAAATCAAACTGCCAGTGTGCTCGTGAATCACAATCCAAAATACATCATCTTTCTTAAAACCTGCTGCCCGACGTACTTCAGAGAGCTGCTGTCTGCTGCTTTCTTATTGCGGCGATGCATTTAAAAACACACGGGCTGCAGCGAGCTGCAAGGTGAAGTGAGAAGCGGTGGCCGTTGCTGTGTTTTATGTTAAAAAAAAAATGAAAAAAACTATTTTCGGGGGGGGGGGGGGGGGGGAATTTCTTTTTTTGAGCTTAAAATTGCCTTTTCACTTCCATATTTACATTTGCAGGAGGAAACGGAGAGCAATGCCGATTATTTAATATCTCCAGTTCGTGGCTTGGCAGCTGAGCAGTGAGATATAGATTACTGAACTGGAAGAAGATATTTCTTCATTAGGAGAGCTCTTGTTCTAGTTTCAGATCTGTCATCGGCGCTGTCAGCCTGGCCATTTCATTTGCCAAGGAAACTGGAGAAGGCACAGAACGTTTAGGTTTCACTGTGGCGATTCTTAAAAGGCTCCTTAATCTCCAAATTAAATTTTAACTAATAAACACTTTGGGTGCTCCATGTGTGCCAGGTGGGTGCTTCTCTTTCCGTCCTCCCATCTGCCAGCACCAAGCTCCACAGGTTGCTTTTAGACCACGACACTTAAAACCCCCAAACATTAAAAATACAAGAGGCAAAAAATGCTCATCTCTTATTTTATAATAGACTGAGCAGGAGGATGCAGGGGTGCAAATGTTTTTCTTTCTAAATTTAGAACCAAGGGCACAATCGCCCCCAAAATGATTTCGGTTTTGCCAAGGGATGACAGATGTAAACAGCAGTGGCCCCGTGGACAGTCGAGTGATTTTTCTGTTTTAAATATAGCTGTGATTTCTCTCTTCTAAATGGATTTCCACGTGTAAATGAGCATACATTTCAGGCAGGATATTGCCAGCATTAATGCATATGCATAATTTTATTTGCTTCATCGGTAACCTAAATGGACTGTGAATGTCAGTGGAGTCAAGTGCTCGGCTGTTGGCAGCATAGGGGTGTTTATCTCTTCTTGCATTTCATCTCTCTTCACTCTGAAGCAGAAGCCCTGCTGCCATCTCCGGCTGGAAACACTACTGGGCAGGATTGGTCCCTTCCCATCAGCCTTCCTCGGGGTCTTGCCCATCCCCTCCTTTACCCTCGCTGCTCCTGGGGCGCACCGTGGTACCCAACGCTGTTCAGAACCTTCTGCTCCTCACCACAAGGTGCGATGGTAACGACGTTCACGTGATGGCTGGTTTAGGTGTTACTCAAGCTGGCCTTAGGCAAACTCAAAGCCTGTGAGCAAATTGGCTCTTCTTTTATGACACCCCTCTCTACATCTCCGTAAGCTTTATTTCAGGATCTTGGAGCCCTTGTGGGTGTTTTTGCACGTGTGTGCCCAAACCTACCAGGGCTTGAGGAGGACGCATCCCCAAACCCAGCCTGTGATGTGTTGCTGCTCTCCTGAAACCCACCGAGGCTCATTCACGAGGAGCTTTCCACTCTTCAGTGTGAGCATAGATCCGAGCCCATGCTTTGCTAGAAGCAGCAGCAAAACCCACTGATACATGATTTATTTCCATCCTTTTCCCAGCCTGTACCCAGGGCTGGGTGTGTAGGTCCATGGGCATGTGCCCGTGCCCCTGCGCGTACTCTGGCTGAGGTGCTTTGCTTAAGATTAGCTGCTGGCGGTTGCTAACCAGCCAAGGTTACTCTCCAACTCTCTTCTGACAACTAAAAAGGAAGGGGGGGGGGGGGGGGGGAAGGAAAAAAAAAATTTCTGTTTCATGCTGAAATTTTTGAGATGCCGGTAAGGAGAGGAAAAGCAGCATTTTCTGACTCATCTAACTCTGCTCTCTGTTCCTCTGCGCATCGCCCACCTCTTCCACCCCCGAAACACACGCTTAACAGGCTGATTCATAAACATGCTACGGGGTTTGGGTTTTTTTTCTTTTTTTCTTTCAATTTTTTTTTCCTCCTTCTCCAAATCCTTTCCCTTAGGAGAAATGCTGAGGTATTAAAACCTTGTGAGTGCCTTCAAATTTGGGGAGAGACTACACAAAATTTTCCTAATTGGACAAACGGAAACTCCGAATATTCATCCCTGAGCCATCCTCTGAGGTTACTCACTTTCATACCTACCTTTAAAGAAAAACAACCAGTGATTAAAGAGCGATGTTCAGAAAAAGTCACGTCTGCTCTTAGAATGCTGTGGGAACCAGGGAGGGGAAAAACCTCTGGGGTGAGGAGCGTCAGGGGCTGTGCTGGAGGGAAAGGGGCTTTGTGTGTACCCCGGGATCATCCTCCCTTATGGCACGAGTGTCATGTCATTAATATTTTTCCTTCATTTCTGGTTTTTAAAGCTGGGGTAGTGAAACTGGTGCTCTGCAGCGCTGGTTGAGGAGGAGTCAGATGCATCGCGGGTGCCCCGGCGCTGGCTCGGGATGCACCGATTCCAGAAAGCAGAAGGAGTGGGACCTCCAAAAGCAGCAGTAGCAACAAAATGCCCTGCTTCCCCCGGCTAATCTTCCCCAGTATCTCAGGGGCCTATTCTGATGACCTTCCTGGAGCAGAGCAGTTGTGGCTCCCCTTGTACAGTTGTCGCCAGCCCCCCGGCTGCTGCCTCTTTGCCTTGTTAGCAGCTTTAGTCCTTCCGCGTGTTTTAAGCCTTCTCCCACCACCAGATTGAGTTTTAAGCTCTTGTATTGCATTTCTGTGGTCATCTCCCTCCAGGGTGAATATCTGAAAAATACTATTGATATTTATGTTGCAAATATGTGTTTGTTTTGTTTTTGCTTTTTAAAGCTTGGCTTCTAAACCATTTTTTTCTGGAGTGAAAAGCATCACCCAACGCCGGGTGTTTCTTTTGCTTTCTTCCTACCAAGGAGAATTTTAATTTTTTGAGAAGCATCCAAGTCGCTGCCTTTTCGCTCTGCGTTTGATCTTCTCCTCCAAAAGAGCTGGTGCAAAAGCAGGAGGCATCTGGCTGCTGCTAAATCCTTCTGTCCTGCAGGTCTGGTCTGTCCTGGAGATCAGGCGATGCTTCTGGTACAGACCCCCCACGGGACAGCCCTGCTGGGGACCCAGAATTGCTGGTGTGGAGCAGGGCTGAGCACGGGCAGCTCTGGGCAGCTTAAAGCAGATGGTGGTTGGTTTATTTTCTGGTGGTGATCGCTGCCCTGTGCAGCACAGGAGAGCTGGGCTGAGCACAGCTGATCCACATGCTCCCTGCTGCACAAAACCTCCCCCGAGAGTGATGTTCCCCTTGCCCTCCTGCGAGCAGCAGCGGGGATCCGAACTGGTTATCGAAAGGCATCAGGAACCTGGTGGGGCTGCACCCAACCCTGAGATGCTTTTGTTTTCCTGGTCCTGAAAAATTAGGTGGTTTGATGCTTTTTCATATGTTCAAACCTCTGGAGGAGCCAACTTTGGATTTTCTTCTACATGCAGCATTTGCAGAGTCTGTTGAGATGCTGATGCCCCTCCAAAATGTTTTTTTTTTTTTAGTGTTATTTTTTCTAAGCCATGAGCAAATTGTTGAGTGTTTGCACCCAGCTGGGCCAGCCCAGCTCCTGGTGAAGGGGCTCCTCCCTGTGAGACATTTCTGTGTCCAGAGCAGCCACAAAACCCTTTGCTTGGTACTTTGAGCTGCTCTCCTGGTGGGTCAGGGGATGCTCCATCCCTATGAACGTTTTCAGGGCCATTAACAGAAGTGTTAAGAAGTTATGAGCAACACCAAAGCTGCACTCCGTGGGGAATTAGGCCAATAATTACAGAATGGCAAACCTCTTTTGGCAGGTGAGGCCATGTGTCTGTGTCCTGACATTGCACAAGGATTCTTTAAAACTCCTATTTATCTTTTTGTCCCCTGAGAAAGGGCCATTGGGGCACTTGGGCAGCTCTGGGACGTGGGGCAATGCTCCCTGCCCAGCCCCTCGGCTCGCTCTGCTGCTCGTGGCCAGCAGTTCTGTGAAGAGGACACTGTCTCCTGGGTGGGTGGGTTTGATGTGGGCTGGCTCTGGTGGAGTGGTCTGAAGGGCAAAGTGCTTGGGGGTAGAATGGGGACCAGGAACTGAGCTGCTGGGCTGATGTTTTCCAGGAGCATCGCTGGTGCTCGTGGTCTCAATTGCAGTGGGGCAATAGTAAGGCAGGTTGTGATTTATCAGGAAAGGGATGGGCTTGCTTGCTTTTTTGTTTTTTTCTGGTTCCCCCCCTTTTTTTTCTTCCCCTTCCCCTGATTCTCATGTAGCATTTGTAGATGACCTCCCACTGCATCTCAGATGAAGTGAAGGCCACGAAAGTGGTCAGTCCCTCCTGCTCAGTCAGTACACATCGGGCAGGAGAAATAGCTGATGCCTGGGGACTGGGAAGGCTGGGGAAGGTGAAGAGGGATGGATGGAGGAGAGGGACCCGTGGCTGTGGTGGCTGGGGCAGGGACAAGCAGGACAAGGCTGCCTGGAGCTCAGACTGACCCCGTGCAATGTTAATACCCAGCAGAAGGCAGAAAGCACCAACCCCCCATCCCACCCCCGTTTATTATTGAGCATCTGATATTATTTATTTTATTTTTTTTCCAGTATTGTGACTCATGATCTTTTTTATATGTCACTGTTGGTAGTATCAGAGGTAGGAAGTATAACAGTAACCTATATTAAAAGCTACCAGCTGCTCAGTCGAGCTGCTCTCCGTACCAGTTACCTCACTGGAAAACAGGTAGCAGAGATCTGGGCTGGATGTGTAGAAATGTTGAAGAACAGGAGCCAAAAAGCAATAGAGAAAATTGTGGTTACTTGAGTATTTCCATGACGTGAGCATGCGCCCGAGGCTCCTCCGTGGGCGGTTAACCCCTGGCAGGCAGGGCTGCAGGCAGCTGCCGGCTCCGCCAGCGACCGCGCGGTCACCGGACGGGTGACGAGGAGCAGCGCCGGGACAGGAGGCTCGTTATTTCTTTTAGGGTTAATGCTAATGAGTGTTTTCCATGATGGGTGACTTGCTGGAGTCGGGCCATTTGCCTTGTGAAAGACGGGTCAGATTTGGGTCCAAAGTGTCGCTCTTCTGAAGAGCAGTTGGCTTAACCCTTGCCAGCAATTAACTTCGTGTCTATAACTAGTATTTGCTGGTTTGTTTGATTTGGGTTATTTTGTGGGAACTGCCCCGTTTTTGAGGTTTGTCTGCTTGTTATCACTCTGAGAGCCTTTTTTCTTTCTCACCCACAGAGGTGATAAGTCCAAGGTCAGGCTGTGGTTTGGTAGCAGTCCCATCTACCTCCTGAGATGGGGTCCGTGCTCAGGTGCCAACTGCTCCAGCACATCCCCAGGCATCAGGTCCCTCCAGGACGTGTGGTAGCATCTCTTTGTGACCCACGGTGGCTGGCACCTGAAATTTTGTATCTCTTTTTGAAGCCTAGCTCTGTAGTACCCCTAAATGCCAGTGTCTCCACTCTGATCATCAAATTCTTCTTAAAATGTGAATGTTCAGCAACCTGGGATGTGCTGACTCAGGTCCTGGCTCTGTCACCTGTGGTCCCACATTTGAGATTTTATATATATTATATATCTGTGTGTGTGCCTGTTGAGGTTTTATATATATATATATGTGCCATTTGAGCTTTTGTCTATATATATATATCCCACTTGAGAGTTTTTATTTATCTCTCCCATTTGAGATTTTATATATATATATATATAATTATTTCCACAGACACTGACATTTACAAGTCACCATGAGGCACCTTTGAATAAAAGCCCCTTCATGGAGGGAAACCAAACCACAGACAATAAAAAGATGGTTTTTTTCCTTGCCCAGAGCTGACAGCTCCACGCCGAAGGGTGAAGCACTCGAGGACGGGTGGCACTGGCCCGGCCCAGCCTCGCGCCGGGGTCACCGTTGCCATCGGAGGTGCGATGTTTTGGGGAGGAAATCCGCTTCTTGCTCGTGTGTGTCCCCTGTGCCCCTGGGTTCCTGTCCGTGGTATTTTTGCTTCGGGTGTTTCCTGCTATTTAGCCACTAAGTGTATTTTAAACCAGCGCGCGGGGGGGAGGCGGGGAAGGGATGTGAGTTTATTCAGCCAAGGGCAGGGTTGTGTCGGGCGTCCTTGCCCGGGTGGCAGCGGGAGCGCCGGGGGACACGGTGCCAGGGGCAGCCCCGGCGCTGATGGGTTTTCTCCGCCACCTCCAGAGCATCCCTGTGGTCCCCAGAGCCACTGGCTCACAGGGTGGGAAAGCTGCCCCTTGTGCTGGGACCAGACCCCACGGCCAGTCTGTGGCTTCCCTGGGGGGCGGCTGGATGGACAGAATGCTCCCCCCCCCCCATTTTACTGGAGAAAATCCCCAGAGTCCTTGCAGAGCCTCCCTCCAAGGAAATGCCAGTGCTGGGGTTTGTATCTTATATATTTGGGGGGTGGTTTTGGCTTTTTTTTTTCTTCCTCCGATTTTGAAACCATTTGTTGCCGATAAAAATCAGTTACGTTTTGGGAGGGGTGTGCGGGCAGGGGAGATTCTGTCTCTCTTCGGCTTCCTTTGCGGCGGGGAGCAAAAGCACAGAGCTCCTGGAGGAGGAACGAGATGAGCTGGGCAGTGACTCCAGCAGCCAGCCATGGCCGAATCCCCCGGGATTTTCCTGGCAAACTGGCAGCTCAGCTGGATTTTGCCCAAGCCAGCAGCGTCCGTCCCCAGAGACGGGCAGCCGAGGTCGGGATAACCCTCCCTTTACCTGCCTGTTTGCACTTTTCTTTTTCCACTTGGCAGCCTCCAAGTCAACAGAAGGTCTAAAATAAGGAAAATGTGGGGAGAGAGTGGAAAAATAACAATAAAAAAGGCCAGTTCAGCAGCGTGGGGTAGGAGAGGGGAAGTGATGGAGCTGCATCCCTTGGCCTCCGCAGAGGGTTCCCCTCGGGGCACCACGTCCTTTGGGGTTTTGCAGGTTTTCTGGGTTTTTGCACGCTCAGGGAGGTCGGGGACCTTCTGCTGCCTGCAGGTAGATGGAAGCCCTGGCAGAGGTGGTGTGATCTGCTCCCCTTTGGAGGCGAGTCCTGCAGTGACCCGGGAGGAGATGCAGGGCCAGCTCTGGGGCTTCTCTTTGATCTAGAAAAGCCTAATTCAAATTATTCTTCCCTTTTTCACCCCTTTTAACATAAATATGTATAGATATCTATGTATATGTACATGTATAAAAGATTTTATCCTTCTACACAAATATATGTAGGTAGGGTGGTACACACACATATATATATATATAAAAAATATTTCATCCTTATAGACATGCACACAGATATTATACGTAGTTGGAAGGAGATTATGGAAACAGCCCAGATGGGACTTGTGTTTCCAGGGATCTCCAAATATCTCGCTCCAGGAAAGGAACAGCTTCAGCTACACAGCAAAGTGTGATCCCCGGAGAGTTCATCCATGAAAAGTATTAATTGTCCAGCTCGCCCCTTTTTCCCATCCAGAAGAACAGATCTTTTCTATCCTACAGAAATTTTTTTCTTCTGATATAATATAAACTTAGGGCCATGTAACTTCATTTTCCATGAAAACCCATCCAAGAGGACTGCTGAAAATAGACTGTGCTCTGAGAACAGATACCAGAAAAAGCAAGTGGGGTGGGGAGGGGGGGGTGGGGGGAGCCAGGTCAGCCAGGGCAAGGAGTTCTGCAAAAAAAAAAAATTAATAATCTCCTTTTGAGTTAATCGAGTTGAAAAGCAGCTCATTAGAGCCCGTGTGGTTCAGGGTTGGAGGATGCACCATCCTGCTCAGGCAGTGGCCACGTTTTATCAGCCTAATTTCATTTCCCAGCAGATGGGAGATGGGGTGAGATGCCATATCCAGACTTTCAGATTTCACAAGGGTTTGCTGTGGCAGAGGCATTTCCTCCAGGAAACAAAACAAAAGAAACAAACAAAAAGGCAACGCCCCCCAGAAAAAACAACCCAACAAAAACCACCAAACCCACCCCCTCCAGATACTTTTGGGATGGAGGTGGCTCCCTTTGGCCCTGAGCTTGGGACAGGGTCTCCTTCCAAGCCAGCCTGCAAGGTTTGGGTTTTCCCAGTCCAGAAATGCACAGCCCAGCTCGTGCTCTCTGCCCTGGCTACAGGCAACAGCAGGATCAGCTAAAGCAGAGCACTTCAAACGTGTCTATTTGAACATCAGCTTCTGGAGGGGTGGGAGCGAGCAGGTTCCTCATCTTGGTAGGGAAGGGGAGAAAATGCTGTTTGGATTTGAAAGCACTATCGTGTAGGGTTGTGTTTATCTTTTTTTTAAATTATTATTATTTTTTCCTTTCTTTGTTAAGTTGATGTTACTGGTCTGGGGCTTTGTTTTTGGGGGGGCTTCATCTTGCAGACCCCTGTGGCTCAGCCCTTACATGTGTCCAAGGAGCTGGGTCCACACCCACTGCAATTCACTGCAAAACCTGCCCCATGCAAGATGCTGAGCAAAAAAAAAAGTGGCAAAACAAATGGTTGGCTGGGCTGAGCCGTGAGTGCTGTGGAGTGAGCCCCTGGCTGGGGGGATGTTGGTCTGTGCAGGCAGGTTAATGCAGGAGGTGGGGTGGGATGTCCAAGTGCTGTTCCTCCCACCAAGGGCAGGTTTTGGGGGTGAGGATTTTGCATCGCATGCCAGGACGGGCACCGTACAGCGCGGAGATGCTCGGGTGGCAGGAGGGGTGTGGGAGGAGGAGACCCCTGCCCTGCCTGCCTTCTCCTGGGTGGTGGGTGCTGGGGATGCTAGTGCTGAGCCCCCCAGGCCTGGCTGGTCCCCGAGCCCCTGGCGTGGTGGGAGAAATGTCCTCTGAGCAGGGAGGTGCCTGAGCTGCACAGCCACTGCTGGATGTGGTCACCAGGAGCCACCCATGCTTTCCACAGCGCTTGGCCAGTGGAATACTTTAGTTACACTCATTGTAATTTTTTTTTTCTTTTATTATTTCTTTTTTATTTTATTGTTTTATCTTGCTTGCCGTGCAAGTGAGAGATCCTCAGTGGCTGCTTACAATGCTGCTGGAGATGCTCAGCTCAATGTAAACTGGGTGACCTAGGTTGTCCTGCTCTGGCAGGGGGGTTGGACTTGATGATCTTTCAAGGTCCCTTCCAACCCCAAACATTCTGTGATTCTGTAAACACCAGACCCTCAGGAAGGCAGTTTTGGGGGCTGCTGCTCCCCATGCTGAACCACAGACACTGAGCAGCATCTCTCCTCCAGGAGCAAACGCATCCTAGGTTGAAAGTGCATCCTCATCTCACTTTCTTACCTGCCTTTTCAGCCCAAATATTCCTTATTTTTCTATTTTTCAGGGAAAAAAAAAAGCCAACCCTGAAACACAGACCCACCTTGCTCCTCCCCAAACCGTACAGAATTCAGCTGGAATGTGCAGCCTGGTTTTTGGTGCTGAAATTCCTCCCCTGGGGTGTTTGCAGCCTCCCAGGGACCACACCAGCCGAGCTGACCCAGCAGCCTGGGCCATCACCAGGGCTTCTGGCACCGCCGCCTCCACACCTCGCTCTGTTTGCTTTCCTAAACCATTCCCCAGCGTTGCCAGGAAAATGTTATTAAATTTTCTGTCACCGGGCGTTGGGCGCGCTGCGAGTGGCCTGTTTGTGGTGGTGTGTGGCGGTTCGTCATGCCTGCAGTGGTTACACATTTGCCATAGCATTTTTTATCATTTTTTTTTGTTTTCCCCCTCTCTGGTCTGGCTGGTGCCACCGTGCTGGGTTTTGGCTCAGGGTGGCATCTGAGTTGGGATGCAGGAGGCAGCCAGGAGCTGAGCAGCCCAGGGTGGGAGGCTGAAGCAGAGGCCAGAAGGGTGAGAAAAAATCATCGCTGGGCAAAAAGCCTCCATTTACTTCACACTTACCAGTGGGGTATCAAAGGGAAATTAACTGCAAAACCAGGTTTTGGGCAGCAGAGGAGTAAGTAAAATTCTATCTGTAGGGTTCAAGAAGAGGATGTACTGGATTGCAGCATGCCTCTTGGTTGGGATGCTGACAGTTCTGGCAGAAGGTCCCCAGAGGCAGCAGAGGCTCTCCCTTGCCTCTCCCTGCAGTTGCAGGAAAGATCCTCTTGAAGCAGAGATAAAGAGAAGCTGAAAAAAACCAACCAACCCAACACAACCCTGATACTAAAAACACAGCACCCCAGCTCAAGCTTGATTTTATTCATGCTCCTGTAGTAGGGTTGTTTTTATTTATTTATTTTGTTCTTTTTTTTTTCCCAAAACCTGTTACTATTTAAACACAGATTTTTAGCTTTTCCACCCAGAAGCCGGAGCTGGAAATTCTTTCCACTGCGTTGGTGCAGGAGGGAACAAACCGCTGCTTTTAGTTTGCTCAGATGATCCATCCCGGGCTGGAGCTGCGGGTTTCCTCCGCCCCACTCCCTCCCACTCCCCAAAGGGTCCCGGGGTTCTGCTGAGGGGGTCAGAGCTGGGGGACACGCACGACGGGACAAGGCCACCTCCTGCAGCCCTATTTCCTCAGGGGTTTTCCCCTAAGTTTCCCCAAGGCTTTATTATTGCAAATGTCCCGTGGGCACTGGAGCTGTGAGCTGGAGTGGTGGCTTTGTTTTGGGGGGGGGGTGGCAAAATGACCCCCGCACCATGGCAGAGGGAAGCTGGTGCCACCCAACATTCTGGGGATGAGCAACTTCGGAGCATAAAGAGAAGTTTGGGGTGGGGTGGGCAAGGTTTTCCTTATTGATTTCATATAGCTCCTTGGACCAGCTGTCCAGTGCTGCTCTCCCACCTCCATCCCTGTTTACCTCTACCCAGACAGAAGGACATGGTGGTGGTTTCCCCTTCCACAATGGGACACGCTGATTTTCTGGGGGAAAGGAGACCCCCCGGAGGTGGATTTGCACAGTGCTTCTCTGCTGTGGGGGGGGGGGTAGGTCCAGGATAACTGCGTTTCCCATTCCCTGGCCTGCTGAGCTAAGCTTAGCTGCCCAGAAAAGGAACAAATGAGCATTTGAGCTTCTCCCCTCCAACCCGAGCAGTGAGGCTGTGGGTGCCCAAATGCACCTATTCTCCCCTGGTGCCCTCTCACCGTCCAGGTGGACTTAAATTACACCAGGGGACGTTTAGGTTGGATATTAGGATTGAATGTTGGATATTAGGAAAATTTTTATTAGTGTGAGAGTGGTTAGGCATTGGAACAGGCTGCCAGGGAGGGGGTGGAATCACCATCCCTGGAGGGGTTTAACAAAACATCTAGATGTGGCACTTCAGGACATGGCTTAGTGATCCTGCTAATATTTAGTAGATGGTTGGACTTGGATGATCTTGAAGGTTGTTTCCAACCTTAATGGTTGTGGTGGGTTTGAAGAGCAGCGTGTGGGCAGGATGAGCAGTCAGTCTAGAGCCCCATCCGCCGTGGGAAGCCCTGTGATCCAGACTAGACATTTTTAGGGCTGATTTTATTGCCAGCCGTTTATGGCGTCCGGGTGCCAGCCAGAAAACTGGTCGGGTCGTTTCACCCTAAAGCATTGCCTGGAAAACAGCAAGGACGTTTCTGACCCTGACACCTCTGCTAACCACCCTCCTGCACCCGTCCCCGGCCGCTGCCACCCCCAGCGCTTCCTCTGGCCCCACATTTCCTGATCTTCAAGCCCGTGGATCCCCTGGGACAAAGCGCCGCGGGGTTCGGCAAGCCGCCCGTGTTTGCCATGGCAGGGGGGTTCTGTCTTGTTGCTTTCATCTTCCTGCTGCCTTTCGAAGCGGCCCCGAGCGAGCGGCTGTCGTGGGCAGGCGGCGTAACCGCAGCTCGCCCAGCGCGCGGGAGAAAGCAGCTGCCAGGCAGTAAGCAAATAAGGTGCCAGCGGCCGGAGCTGCTTCCCCACCCATGGCACGCCCGGGGCCACCAGGCCTTCGCTGGGGAGGGAAAGGAAGCACCCATGGAGTTGGGAGCGGCTCCTTGGGGATGACGGAGGACACGGGGAAGAGCTGGATCTTCTGTCCCCCGGACAGTCCCGTCTTCACCTCGGCCTCTGTCAGCGTGGCTGGGGCCGTGCCCGGCTGTGCTGGGCATGTGCGGGGGCAGCCTCCCTGCCCTGCCGCCATTCGACTGGGTGGCTCTGGGGGTTTGGGCCTCTGGGGCTTTTTTGGCAAGCGGGTAGTTCAGATCTAGGGGCTGCTGTGCTCCTCAGCTTGGTGCGGTGGCACGGGGCGGCTGTGGGTCTGGCTTCACCTCCATTCAGGCAGAGAGATGCCAGGGCGGGTAGGGGGGGAGGCCTCAGCCGAAGGCAGTCTTGTTCTACAGAAGCTGAAGCAACCTCAGAAGGTCCCTTTGGCTTCACCCTGAGGGTCCCTTTGGCTTCACCCTGAGGGTCCCTTTGGCTTCACCCTGAAGGTGCCTTTGGCTTCACCCTGAAGGCCCTGCTCTCTGCAGGCAGAGCCGTGCCCTGCCCTGCTGTGTGGTTGGAGCCCGGTGAGGCAGGAGGTGCAGGGCAGTCTCCAGGGATGCAGTGGTGGTCAGGAAGCTCGGGTGTGAAGCTGCCTGGAAAAACAAAGCTGGGGGGGTTCGTTTAAGTAATACCCAGCTGAGGGATGTAGGGGACCACGCTTTATCTGCTGTGAGAGTCCGGTGGCATTGGCACCACTGGGCTTCGGGTGCTCGTCACTCCAGATGACACCAAAACGCCCAAGATCAGTTCTCAGATGCTGGGTTTTAGCACTTGGGCAGCTCAAGCGGCAACCACGCGAGGTGCTGAGGAACCTCCATCCCCAGGTGGGGTTCCCAGCAAGCAGGTGGCGGGCTGAGCTCGTGTGAAAACAGCCCGGCAAAGCCTTTCCCAGTTGTGCATCCGGTGGTTTTGCGGAGCACTGGGATGCACGGCGGTGCCGGTGGCTGTCACTGGGGATGAAGCAGAGCAGACGTCCCCCCGGGCCGGGGTCCTTCCAGCACAGCCGGCCCTGGGAAAGGCAGCCAGTTAAAATAACAATTTATTCTGCCTGGTGTCTTGCGGGCCGGTGGAAGGATCCCAGAGCAGCTCTGTTTGGGTTCCTGCTTTATGTCATGGCGGGGGGGGCTGCTCTGCTCTCCCAGCTGGGGATATTTTAGGGATTTTCTTATTCTTGTCACTACTTTCTTGGACCCTGTTCCTGCCTGTTGACAAGGTCCACGAATCGGATGTATCTTTTTGTTTTGCCCGTTGATTTCCCTTTCCCTGCATACAGAGAAAGAAATTTCAGGCAGGAAGAAAAGTATAAATCGTGTTTGCGACGTAGAAATATGGCTTGGGGGAAGTTACTCGGAGCAGAAAGCTGGACCCAGGCGTGATGCTCATCGGTATCCCCTACGGCAGGCACTGTGCCCTTACCCTGCCCACATCAGTTGGTGACAGGAGTGTTTCCTGTAAGGGAAATCCGATTTTATCCCAGGGAAGCTCCTGCAACGGTGGGCAAAACAGTATTTTAGCGTTCACCCTTCAATAAGTTTGCTGTTGTGGGTTACCTGCTAGCTCTGAGCGTGCACCGGGGTTTGCTTTCCTGTGCGCTGGCCTGGGAGAGTGTTGCCTCGTGCCTCAGTTTCCCCAGAAGCAGAGTGGGATGCGATACCTCAGTGCACGACGGAGGAAAGCCGGCTGCTGTAGGGCCGTGCTGCTCTGGGGACTTTTGATCCTGTTACAGCAGGAGAAACTCCAAACATTTCCTTCAAGCGACCCCAGCACCACCCCGTCACATTTTACATGTTTGCTTTGGCCCGGGAAGCGGGGCAGGGTCTCCCTGGGGAGGCGAAGGCTGTCGCAGAGCCCCGGGGCAGCAGCCCGCACCCGCCTTGCCTCGCTCGTGGGTGGCACCCCTCTTTATTTACCTTTTCATCACCTGATTCCCGTGCCCTGCCACGTTACAGGCGCCAGCCCGCGGGCTGCCAGCCCGGCTTGAGTTGGCAGGAGCTGGAGATTAACCTCTGGCTAAAATAGCCCGACGCCAGCCCCGCGTCTGCCCGGGGTGGCCGAGCTCGTTGCTCTCAGAGAATCTTGGATTGATATTTCGCAGCCCAGCTTGGGCCTTGGTCACCGTGTGACGTGATGGCACAGTGAGGAAAGAAGTTGTGATGTGGCAAGCTCAGAGCAAGCTGCGAATCCTCAGCAGTCCGGGGAGCTGATTTCTGTGGCCCCGCAAAGCAAAGCCCTGCGGGTTGGTGGAGCTGGGGCTGCCTGCACCTCTCAGCTCGATCACCCAGAGGAGAACACGCTCTTCTGATGGTGGGAATGGTCCTGTGACATCCAGGCACCCACGGCCCTGGTGTGGTATCTCTGCTTTCTCGGCTCTGCTCTCCAAAGCCCTGGTGCAGAGGAGCAGGAGCAGAGGAACTGTGTCCACGAGCTGCAGGTCCCACGGCAGGACTGCTCAGCTCGGGAAGCTGAATGTTTGTGGAGTGAGCGGGTGGCCCCCTTTTGGGATACTCTGGGCAGCTGTTATCACTTGCTGCCCTTGGAGGTGTTGCTGTGTTTGTCTTCTGGCTGGATGGAAGAGCTTGGCACAGAGCAGGATATCCGTGCGGAGCTCTGAGCCACCAGCTGAAGAGAGAGGCTATGCAGATGCTGGCCAGGAGTTTCCATTTCAGCCTGTCTGTGCTCACGGTGTCGTCCCAGAGGAATGGCAGATTTGGGATTTCACTGGTTCCCTGCCTGTGCTGGGTTTCCTGGCTGGGTGGGACGTGGCAGCGCTGCAGCTCGGCACCAGCTCTGCTGCCCTGCCCAGTGCCATGGGGCTGACTCACGTGAATGTTGGGTTTTGGCGAGTAGCAAACCTTCTTTGAATCACAGAATCATTTTGGTTGGAAGAGATCTTTAAGATCGAGTCCAACCGTTCCGCCAGCACTGCCAGGGCACCACTAACCCATGTCCCTCAGCACCACATCTCCATGGCTTGGAAACCCCTCCAGGGATCACGGGGACTCCACCCCTGCCCTGGGCAGCCTGGACAGCCCTGGACAACCTTTGTGGAGAAGAAATTGTTTCTCAGCTCCAACCTAAACCTTCTCTGGTGCAACTTGAGGCCGGTTCCTCTTGTCCTGTCTCTTGTTCCTTGGGAGCAGAGCCCAAACCCCCCTGGCTCCAGCCTCCTGTCAGGAGCTGTCAGAGCCAGAAAGTCTCCCCTGAGCCTCCTTTTCTCCAGGCTGAACAACCGCAGGTCCTTCAGCTGCTCCTCACTCTCACTTCTAAAGTCTCACCAGAAATAAGGAGGAGAGGCTTCAGCCCGAGCATTCCTATTTTCTGTTGGGTTTTCATGGATTCAGACCCAAAAATAAGAGTTTACTGTGACTTTCTGCCCTTTTTCTCCCAGGTATTTGGTACAAAACAGGCACTGAGCTGCTGCGTGAAGGGTGGTGGAAGGAGTCCCTCCTAGCAGGGGAGGTGCTTGGTTCTCAGGATACTCAACGCTGGGTTTGAGTTTTTTCTGGGGAGGCACTTGCAGCAGCAGTGCTGCTGTTTGAGGTTTGATGGCAGCGATGGCACAGTGCCTTCCGGCCGGCTGCCCCGCACGGGTTTCCTCTTGAGTTCATGGAAACCTTTTTTTCACACTTTAATCTGGAGTCCGTGCAAAGTCCCCGCTCTACAAACGGCGTCGCTGCCGAGGCCGCGCGGGAGGAGCACGGAGAGGAGTGGGTGTTTTGGGTGGCTGCTCGGGGGTGGAAAGTCACCCCTGGGCACCCTGGCAGAGCCAAGAGCTGCGGGAGCCCCAGCCACCTCCCTCGGGGCGCCCGCCTGCACCCAGCCCTCTCACCTCGCACGTTTGCACCCTTAAAATGGAGCCTGGATGGAAACAGCAGCAGCAGATCTCTTCTACTTTTAATTTTGGTGGTTCTCTGGGCTGGGGAGAGGAAGCTGGGGGTGGAGAGGAGCCGACTGCAAAAGGGGAGAAGAGCCACTTTCCTTCTGACACACTCTGCAGAGTGATTTCAAATGTTGAAGCTGCTCCAAGATGAGATATATATTTATTTTATTTTATTTTTGCTGTAAGAATAATTATAGGTGTTACGTCCTGGGTTGTTTCCCACGATGGCAGAGGATCAGAGTGTCCTTATCTAGGAGGGTCACAGGTATAAAGCAGCTTGTAGGAAGAGTGTCTGTGAGCACCAAGGAGCTGGTGCAGCTTGAAGCGTAAACACGGTCAGGCTCCTTGTTTTCACTGGTTTGTTCAGTGAAGGTGGGTTTGGTTTGGGGTTTCGTTGTTTTGTTTTTTTTCATTTCACTGAATGAAAATAGATGGTGGAAAACAGCCGAGCGGGTTTCGCTTCCTGCTCTCGCTCACGGCTTTGCACTGAGGATGCTCAGAGACGACCCAGCGTGGATTCTGCTCCCCCCATCAAGCGTGTCTGCCTTGGGCCAGTTCTTCAACTTCAGCTGGTCCCTTATTCCCTCCCAGAAACACAAGGTGTTGGAGGAACAGCTTGTTTTATCATCCCCCCATGGGGTGCAGGAGTAGGCAGCAGACAGCAGAGGCTTCGGGAGGTTTCTGCCTGAATTTTTCCCCGTTGGTATGTTTGGGGTTGGGGTTTTCTCTCTGGTCCCCTCCAGCCCCAGAGCACCAAAGGATGGAGGCTGTGGGTACCCTGCCCTGGTGCCACATCACCTCGATGCTGGTGCTCTGCTGTTCCTTGCAGTGCTGTGCAATGCCTTAAAGCCACCAGCACAGCTCTCCCAAGGAGGAGATGAGCACCCATCATCAGCCAAAACCAGGAAGGTCACTCCTGAGCCCTCCCAGGGTGCAAGTCCTTGCAGTTCGTGGCCAAACCTTGCCCAGAGCAGGGCCAGCACAGCCACCACTGCACAGGTGAGGAAGCAGGAGCCATGTCCTTGATGGGCACCATGGTTTGTGCATTGCCCAGGGGCTGTGGTGCATGTGGTGCATGAAGGTAACGGTCATCCCATGGGGATGTTGGGGTCTCCATACCATGGGGATGTTGTGCTCTCAGGGAGCCCATGGTTGGTGGGTGTTTGGTAGCCCTTGGGGTCTTCTCAGGTTGTGCAGGTGACTTGGGCTCACGTTTGTCTGGGAACAGTGTGGCTGGAGGCTCTGCACCCACTGGATGGGGGATTCAGGAGGATGGACCAACATGGATCAGCTGAGCATCTTTCCTAGAGCGTTGCAGGCTGTGAAGTACAACTGATTGGTAGGAAACGTGGTGTGAAAGTTACAGTCCCCAGCAGGTCCATGTTGGGTTTCTGGCAGGGCATTTTACAGGATGGTTGGACCTCTCTGTCCTGGATTGGGAGAGGGCAGCTCCAGAGGATTACTTCTTAGGCAGGCTGAGCACAGGAAGACATGGTGCCAGAGCCTCTTGTGGCAGGTACATGATGTCTCCTGGGGGTGAGGAGTGTCCAGTGCTGCTTGCTTGGTGTTGGGCTGAGATGTTCCAGAAGGAGCTTTCCTGATGTGGAAATATGTGCAGAGGAAGTTGCATTTTGGGGTAGTGAATGGACTGCTGAGGCATAAGGAAAGGGATTGCTCGTCTAGGCCTAAATCACTAATTAATCTCTTTATTTTTATCGTTTTTTACTTTGTTTTGCTTGCTGGGCTGTTGATGAAAACCCACAGAGCTCCCTGCAGAAGAAGGTAAGTCGTGGGTTGGAGGTGGGGGTGTGCCTTGAGCCTTTGTGCTGGGGATGAGGCGAGGGGAGTCCTTGGGCTCTTTTAATCTTGGCTTTAATCCTAGAGGAACCTGGGCTGACAGCAGAGCCTTCCTGTGATGGCAAGGCTACCAGCTGAGATCAGAAACAGAAGATTTAGTTTCTGTGGTTAAAAGCAGACAGGGGGAAAACAGGCTAATGGTAGAAGTGACAATGTTTAATATTAGAGAGAAAATCCCTCATTGTAGAGCTGGATGTCCTCACCAGTGCCCATGGCCCATAGACACTGGAGCAGCATTGCTGGAAGCAGTGGACAGGGTCCTGTTGGTCTTAGTGGCCTCAGTGGTCTAAATCACCTGTCTTCTGGGTTTTCTTGAGCACTGACTATGCCTGGATTTGTGTTTTCCCACCAGGAAAGTCCCTCTGGGAGTTGGTGCTGGAACAATTTGAAGATCTCCTCGTGCGCATCCTTTTGATGGCAGCTTTTCTGTCGTTTGTAAGTACCCAGGCTCTGGGGTGGGCACCTTCCAGGGCTCATATGGGTCACACATTGATGGCAGCCACATAGCAAAGGAGCCAGTGGAAGGTGGTGGTTGAATGAAGGAGATGTAGCAGCAGTGCAGTGGTTTTCTAGGGTATAGAGACAGTATCACCGTATCTCCTTAAAAATGAGACTGTAGGATTCTTCAGTAGTGCTGATTGAACTCTTGTATCAATTGTATCAGCACCAGTGTGACCTGAAGGACAGGGCAGGGATTATCCCCCTGTACTGGGCACTGGGGAGGCTGCTACACCTCAAATCCTGGGGTCACTTTTTGGCCCCTCAATCCCAGAAGGACATTGAGGGGCTGGAGCGTGGCCAGAGAAGGGCAACAGAGCTGGGGAAGGGGCTGGAGAACAAGTGTTGTGGGGAGCAGCTGAGGGACCTGGGGTTGTTCAGCCTGGAGAAAAGGATGAGACCTTCTGGCTCTCGACAGCTCCCTGACAGGAGGTTGGAGCCAGGTGGGGTTGGGCTTCTTTCCCAAGGAACAAGTGATAGGACAAGAGGAACCAGCCTCAAGTTGCCCCATGGGAGGTTTAGGTTGGAGCTGAGGAACAATTTCTTCCCTTCAGGGTTGTCCAGGGCTGTCCCAGGCTGCCCAGGGCAGTGGTGGAGTCCCCATGATCCCTGGAGGGGTTTCTAAGCCATGGAGATGTGGTGCTGAGGGACAGGGGTCAGTGGTGCCCTGGCAGTGCTGGGGGAACGGTCAGAGTTGATGATGGTCTTTTCCAACATAAACAATCCTATGATTCCATATCAAACAAGTGCCTGGGCTTTTTTTCTATTTCCCCAAGGCTGTACCAGGCAAAGGCAGCAAAGGACCATGGAAATGGTCAGTCCTGGGCACCTTCTGGTGGGATGCTGCGTGGGGTGGGTGTTGCCCCTGGACACCGTGCAGGGTTAGGGTTTGGATGCAGAGAGCCCCACCAAGAGTGGGGCTGCGAAGGGACCACCAAAGGCAGGTGAGGGCTGCCCAAAGCAGTCGGTCCTGGCTGCTTTTTCCTTTGATCCGTAGTTTTTGTCATTGTTTAGAGACCCTGCTTGAGATCGCCCAGGCCCTTTGGACGTGTCTCTAGCTCATGGCCAGATTTTTATCAGCAGAGTTGCCTATGTTTTTTAGAGTAGAAGGTACCTTTGCAGTTACCTCTTTTAGCTTGTTCTCTTAAATCCATGAAATGTTTTCCCTTCATCATTTTTGAGGCTGTCAGCTTTCCTGCCCCACATACGTGCAGCCCTGGCCAGTGGCTGGGCTGAGGTTTGAGCTCCAGCTCTCCACCGAGTTCGGACTCACCTCACTCCCCTGTTGCTGATTTTGAGCCTTATTTGCAGTGCCCAGTTGTGAGCCCTCAGCTCAGGTTTGGCCACAGTCTACCCGGGCACAGACTCTGCGTGAGGAGACGTTTGCCACCAAGCTGCTGGAGAAACACTGAGTTTTTTTAAGTATTCTCAGGGTGTTTGGCAGCGGGATGGCACAGCCCAGTCTCCTGCCCTCTCCTTTGGGATATGGCTCGTGGGTGGAGTATTCATGTGTATTACAAGGTCTTGGTGGGATGGAGAGGGGGCTTGGGGTGGTAAGAAACCGAGGTCTGTCCTTGCTCTGCAGAGCTGCTCTTAGTGCCTCAGTTACTTGGAACTTCTGCCCAGGAGGGACTTCTTGTGGGCTGACCACGCTGCAGAGTGACCGCAGGGGCTGCCCAGCTGGCAATGTCCATTGGAGGTGTGGGCAGCACTGCCTGGTCTGCCCCCTCAACTGCTCGTGGTCGTGATCTCCCTGTGAGGGCACTAAACAAAACTAGATGCTTTCCTGGTGCAAGTACCCATCCAGGCTTTGCATGGGTGTTTGCTTCAGCCCTGCTCCTTTGATGCTTTAGGTGATCCCCTGCAGAAGAGCGGAGGCACCTGAGTTAAGCACCAGGATATTGCAAGTCCATGCTTGAACTAAGCCACGTGGTACTGGCCACCACTGTGGGTTGTCTTCTCTACAGCAAACACTACTCATTGGTTGGCTCATGTTTCCATTCTCCTTCTTAAAATGTTGGCACTTGTTTCAACCATATTGTGGTCCTTCTTTTCTCTTGCCTGCCAGATCCTGGCCTGGTTTGAAGAAGGAGAGGAGACCACGACAGCGTTTGTGGAGCCCATCGTCATTATTATGATCCTGATTGCCAACGCTGTGGTGGGTGTGTGGCAGGTAAGTCACAGCCCCTTCCCACCTGCCCCACAGGTCTCTGCTGTGCGTGGCTGAGAAGCTTCATTTGAAGGTCTGCTTGCTTCTTGCCACTGGAAACTCATGTCTCAAAGGTTCAGGTTTCCCGTTGCCCGTGCTGCCCTGTGCCCCGGTGCAGATGCTCAGTCGTTGGCTGCCTCTTGCCTCATTCCTTCAATCTTTCTTTTCCAATCTGGGCAGTTTGGAGCTTAGGATCTTGTAGTTATTTGCCATACAGGCGAACGCTTCTTGTCTCCTGGCTGTGTCCAAATGCATCTTCCAAAGGAAGCTTTTTGTCCTGCCCTCCAGAAAGCTGTGGTGGCTGCTGCCCTTCAGCTCACTGTGTCCCTCTCAGGGGATGAGCCAACGCTTCAGCCAGTGATGCTCCTCCTTCCATATATATTCACTTTAAGGCCATTTATTTATCTGCAGCTTGATTTGAGGTGGGGTTGCTGGATGGGGAAAAATACATCTGAGTGTGACATGCTGCTTCCCAAACCGAGAATGAGAAAATCAAGCCCAAAGGGCCATGCAGTGTCCAGGACCTGCTGTGATTTCAGCCAGCAGGGACCAGTTCACAGCAGCTGGAGAAGACGCAACGCTTGCCCCATCCATGGCACAAATGGGCACCAAAGCCAGGGCTGGGGTGTGGGTGCTCCTGTCTTTGCAGCGGGTGGAGAAGGAGCCTGCCAGCACACCCAACCCCACCACTGGCAGTTCTGCTTCTCTGCTTGCAGGAGAGAAACGCCGAGAGTGCCATCGAAGCCTTGAAGGAGTACGAGCCCGAGATGGGGAAGGTGATCCGTGCCGACCGCAGCGGCGTGCAGCGGATCCGCGCCCGGGACATCGTCCCTGGGGACATCGTGGAGGTGGCAGGTAGAGTGCCGGGGCTGGTGCTGCCCAGGGGGGCTTTGGTGATGGGCACCCCATGGTCCTCATATTGGGAGGGCTCTGCCACGGTGCCTGGGTGCATCTCCTGTACTGGGCACTGGGGAGGCTGCACCTCACATCCTGGGGTCACTTTTGGGCCCCTCACTCCCAGCAGGACAGTGAGGGGCTGGAGCGTGGCCAGAGAAGGGCAATGGAGCTGGGGAAGGGGCTGGAGCACAAGTCTGAGGAGCGGCTGAGGGCCCTGGGGTTGTTCATCCTGGAGAGAAGGAGGCTCAGGGGAGACCTTCTGGCTCTGACAGCTCCTGACAGGAGGTTGGATCCAGGTGAGGTTGGGCTCCTTTCCCAAGGAACAAGCAACAGGACAAAAGAAATCAGCCTCAAATTGCCCCAGGAGAGGTTTAAGTTGGACCTGAGGAAAAATTTCTAGGGTTGTCAAGGGCTGGCTGCCCAGGGCAGTGGTGGAGTCCCCGTGATCCCTGGAGGGGTTTCCAAGCCATGGAGTTGTGGTGCTGAGGGACATGGGTTAGAGGTGCCCTGGCAGTGCTGGGGGAATGGTTGGACTCGGTGATCTGAAAGGTCTCTTCTGTGATACCTCTGGAGGCACAGCTGCTGTCACCTCATTGTTGTACACTCTTTTCAGACCCAGGGAGGTGAAATAATTTAGGCTGAAGTTGACGTTCATCAGCCTGTGGAGGCCTCGCCTTGAGTGTAGGGTGGTAGAGAACAGCAAAAAAGCAAGAAAGAAGTGTTTATTCTGGTGGAGGTTTTGTGTCTCAGGAGGATTTTCCTGTTTTCTAGAAGACCTGGGATAACCTTTAGTTTTCCACCAAGACTCCCTCTCTCTGGAAGAGAGGACAGTCCGAATCCCCTGAACAAGGTGTGTGTGAAGGGCCAGTACTGGGTGCCCACCAGCGGTGCCAGGCGAGCTTTGCCACCAGCTTTTCCTCCCTGGTTGGGTTGTCCCCCCTTGGCCCTTCTGTTGGAGGTTTGCACTCGGTGAGGGTTGCCTGGGGCACTCCTGTCTGCCCCACCAGAGCTGGAGAGGACACATTCCAATTACCCCCTTTGGTTTGGTTGTTCAGCGATGTCGTAAAGCCCCGGAGCCTCAACACCAAATCCTCTCCTTTCCTCCTCGTGGCCCTGCCAGGAGAAACCTGCTGTGGAAACGGCGCTGTGATTTATGGCTCCCAGTTGGGCTTCAGCTGGAAGGTGAACACTAAACTCAAGCAAGGAGGATCAAGCAGAGGATGCCGGCCAGGTCCTCAGCTGGGCGAGCTGGCAGCGCTTCCCAGCCAGCTCCGGCAGTGCCCTCCAGCCGCTGACCTGGCCTTTAATTAAATAGATTAATTACTAACTCTGCCATCTTTCCCCAAATCAGGGGCTCGCTGCCTGCCCATCCACAGCTCAGGGTTACTGTTTAATGGCACAGTCGGCATTGTGACTGGGAGGGAAGGAGCCGAGCTTTCCTCAGGAGGGGTTTGCAAGTTATTAGCGAATTAATTAGCAAATTGTGGCTTTAGGAGGCTGTAGCAAGCGATGAGGGTGCTGATGGGCTGCCTGATAGGAGCGTGCAGCAGGAGCAATAGCTTTGAACGTGCAGTGGGCATCCAGGGGACATCCCGGGGAGGGCAGGGACAGTGCAGGCAGGAGGGACCTGTTTGCATGTGCAAACATACTGAATGGGGCAGCGGGCAGTGGAAATCCTGTGCCGAGGCAGTGGGGGAATGCTGGCTGCAAGCTGGCAAACCGTTTAAATCCAGCTGATTTTTGCCTTTTGTAACCCCATCGAGGTGAGTCCTTGTGCAGGTGGCTGCTCAGGGATCAAACTCAGCTGCAGCACCGGCTTTTGCCTTGCCCAAAAACTGGGGGCAGGACATTGCCCAGGGAGCTGCCTCGGATGCTGCTCCACCCGCCCGCTCCTGCTTCGCACGGACGCGGCTGGTGGCTGTGGCCTCTTGTTATCACAGAATCCCAGTTTCTCTTCATGCTCAGATGGAACCTCCTGGGTATCACTGGCACCACTGAGCAGAGTCTGGCCCCATCCTCTTGCCCCCCAGGGCCCTTCAGCTCTTGCTCAGCATTGCTCAGCTCCCCTCTCAGGCTGCTCTTCTCCAGCTGCACAGCCCCAGGGCTCTCAGCCTGGCCCCAGCACAGAAATGCTCCAGCCCCTCAGCATCTTCACAGCCTCTGCTGGACTCTCTCCAGAACTCACTTGGACTGTAGAGCCCAGAGCTGGACCCAGTACTTTAGAGATGGCCTCATTAGGGCAGAGCAGTTGGGGGGGCAGAGCCTCCCTTGACCTGCTGGGCACACTCTTCTTCATGCACCCCAGGAACCATTGGCCTTCTTGTCCTGAAGGCATGTTGCTGCCTCATGGTTATCCACCCGGACTCCCAGATTTCCTCTCTTTCCCTCTGCTTTTGGCTCAGGGGAGACTGGCAGTGCTCGCTGATCAGCGGATGTTCAGTAGCTGGCTAATGGCAGCTGCTGGGTCCGTACTGGACGTCTGCCCGGTGCCTGCAAGTCTCCTGGGATTCCATCACACCGTCTACCCTTGAGCAGGTGCTGCTCCATGGCCCTGGGGCTCCATTCCCTCTCTAGATGCTGGCAACAGGTTTTCCACCAGCACCCTGAGCTAATGTTTGCAAACCCTCCCCACCTTTCCCAGGGGAGCTCTTCCTCCCTTTTAAGTTGCTCCAGCTCCCTTGAGCAGATGAGAAGTCCAAGTCTGTGCATGAAATGAACGGTCTGGGGGGTTCTGTGGGTTAATGTGCTTAGAATCCCCCCCCCAGCTCACCCCCCCCCAAAAATAAGGATGACGAGGAGCAGGGCAGGTCTGGCCAGACAGCAGATGTTGCACATTGCATCCCAGAGCGCTCGGATCTGCAGCTGGAATAAATGGCTGGGTGGTGGAGCGGTGCCAGCCCCCCTCCCACTGCTCTTGGGGGGGGGTGGGGATGTGGGGGGGTTTACGAGCCCCGGGAGGAAGCGCTCGTTAAAGTCTGGGATCGGAGAGGTTCGTTCGCGGCCAAGCCGGTTGTGTTGTGTGAGGTGATGGGAGGCTGCGGGAGCCAGCGCTCGCTCTGCCTCACTATTTCCGAAGCGCTGCGGCGCACGGTTGTGTCCAGCTGATACAGGAGCAGGAGGAAGAGCTGGGAGGAAGAAACCAAGTGGGAAAAGCAGCTTTTAATGTTTGGGGTTTTTGTTTAAGGAAGCAGATGTGCCTCGGAGGGCGGTGGCTGGTAACTGTCAGCTGATGGGGCTGGTTTTGCCCCTGGTCACTGTGCTGTGCCGGGAGACCCGTGGACGGCTGTTTGGCTCGGCCATAAAAGGTCTTCGTGAAATCACAGACTGGTTTGGGTGGGAAGGAACCTTTAAATCTCATCTGATCCAACCCCCCTGCACTGAGCTGGGACATCTGCAACTGGAGTGGGTTGCTCAGAGCCCCAGCCAACCTCACCTGGAATGGTTCCAGGGATGGGGCAGCGACCACCTCTCTGGGCAACCTTCCAGCATCAGCAGCTTCAAGTTGGCCCACAAAACCCTAAACCAGATTTAGGACTGGCATTGGGAGGCTTGGGCTGCCCCAGTGTCAGGCTGTTCAGGGGTTTTGCAGGGAGGTCACAAGATAGGGATGCTGGGCTGGGGAAGGGGGGCATTGCAGGAAGGTAATAGATGGGGATGTGGTGGAGCAGGTGATGCAGGGCAGCAGGCAGGGCCACACTGGGGTTTGGCTGGGGGGCAGAGGGTGTGATGCTGGGCTGCCTTGAGGACCACGAACCAGCACCCCTAACTGTGGCAGCTCTGCTCCAAAAAGAGGAGGAAAGAAGCCAGCTCTCCTGCCAGCTCACTGACCTGAGGAGAGGTGTGAGTGCTGGGTGCCTGCAGTGGTCAGGGGTGTCCAAGCCACAGCACAGGAGTGCTTATCACTGTGGAGGTGCAGGAGGGACATGGGTCTTAACTGGGAGCTCATTTGGGTCTTCTGCTCACTCAGAGCTCCTGCCTGTGCTGTGTGACTGGATGAACCTGGCTGGAAGCACAGTCAGTTCTGTGTGGGCAGCAGCTGGGAAAGGCAAGGGGCAGGGGGCTCGGGCAGGTCCCCCACCCTGGCAGCAGCTGTGGGCAGTGGGGACGGGGCAGCGCTCACTCCGGATGGACTTTGCAGAGGGAGGTGATGCTTGAAAGGTGCAGTCTGTCCGGGGGAGAGGGTGGAGGGTACCTGGCCCAGCACGAGGCATCCCCTCGGCTCGCTGCTGCCGCCCGCTCCCTGGGCTGGCTGCTTTCCTGTGAGCTAATCCCTGAAACTTGGAAATTCCTCCAGGTCCCCTCACTGCGCTGTCCAACTGCAAGTCGTAGTGCCTCACCCCAGCTTTCTCTTTTTTTGGATGTTGAAATTTTATGAAATAAGCTTTAAATGCAGAAAGGAGGTGTCCCAGGGCAGTACCCCTGGGTGCTGCAGGGTGGGTGCTGCCACGTGCCCACGCCACGTGGGGACACTGTGACTCCCAGCAAAGCCAGTCCCTGCCCTGGGACGGTTGAAACAGAAAACGAGGGCAGACAGCAAGACTGGAGGTGCAAACCAGTAGCTCCAAGCCTTGGGGCAGAGCTGGGCTGTGCTGGCATGTTTGGGGTTTGCTGTCCCCTTCCCCCGGGTGCTGCCGGTCCCTCCTGACAGAGCTGCTCTGCTCTTGCCCTCGTAGTTGGCGACAAGGTGCCTGCGGACATCCGGGTCATCGAAATCCGGTCCACCACGCTGCGGGTCGACCAGTCCATCCTCACAGGTGGGTGCAGGCGTGATGGGCAGGAGGTGGCTGCTGAAGGCTGAGCTTTCCCTCTGCCACCTCCCCTGAGCCAAGTTTTGGGACTGACACTGAGCTAAGTGTTTTGCTGGGGTGGGAAATGGGTGAAAGAAGGAGACTGAGGACTTGGGGAAGGTCTCGGCATTATCTAAAAGGCAAGGCAAGATGTTCCTGATCCTCGGGCATGCCTTCTGCAAAACACGAAGCTGTCCCTGCCAACACTCCCCCCATGCAGCCAGCTCATGATGACCACTGGTGCACGAGGCTTCACGACTTCAGGGAGAGGTGACAAATATTTGGGGTTTTTTGTAAAGCACTGGTAAAGCCCTTAAAGCTGACAGCCTGTGATGTTTCAAAAATTCTCTGCTGTCGGAGGCAGACAGGGAATGATCAAACATCCAAAAAGGCTTCCAGTATTTCAGCTCGTGTGTGATGAGGAGGTGGCAGCAGGGAAGGAAAAGCAATAAAAAACCCAACAACATTAAAAGCATAGGAAAAGGAGCCCAGTCTCCTCAAAACACGGCTTCGCATTAACTTAGTTCTCCCAGGGCAGAAGGGGATGCCAGAAAAGGGCAGATCTACAGAGAACAACCTATAGACCTTCGGCAGAAGGGCTTTGGACACCTTTCCCGTTGCGCTGCCCTATACAAACCCCACCTGACCATGCAAACCTGCACTGCGTGGATTTGGCCCTGTCCCATTGGGCTTTAAGGGAGCTCGTGGCCACCAATGATCCACACAGGTCATTTTTCTGCAGCCCTCATCTTCAGAGCACCTTGTCCCAGCTCTGACATCCCCATGATGGATGTTGTGATGGTTTAGTGGCAGAGTGCTGCTTTAGAAAGCCATGGGGGTTGTGATGCAGGCTCATAGCAGCGTTGAGCGGAGGCTGGAGAGGAAGTGTGGGTGGTTCATCTCCCCCCTCTTGTCTCGGCAGGGGAGTCTGTGTCGGTGATCAAACATGCTGACCCCATCCCCGACCCCCGGGCTGTCAACCAGGACAAGAAGAACATGCTTTTCTCCGTAAGTCCCTTACGCCTGTCCCCACCTCTCCTGTGGTTTTCCAAAGAGCCACCAAGTAAAGAGGCTGATGGGCATGGGAGATCTCTGAGAAGAGAAAGGGAATGTGCGTGAGGAAGCCCTGAGTCCATAAAAAGAGCCCTGACTCCATAAAAATAAGGACCTGCTTCATTTGAATTTCATTTGGGCCATGGTACATGATGCCCTTAAATGCCTTGGGGAATCTCAGTGGGTTTTCCATCCAGTAGGATGTATTTGTGGATGGGGAAAAGGTCTGTGTTTGAGCCTGGAGCTATTGCAGATTTGGGTTTCCTCCTTGCTTATGCTCCTCTTGGGCAGAAGTCAAGTCCTCGAGGAGTGAGAGTGCTCCCAGGAGGGTCTCCTGCTGCTTTAGGGTGGGTTTACATAAAATCCCAGGATGTCTCATTTTCTCCTTAACCAGGAGCTCATGGTCTCCTTTCACAAGTGACATATTTCCTCACTCAGCCCAAGAGATTTCATTCCCCCATACCCACTCTGGCCCCTTTCTTGCATCCCAGGGCACCAACATCGCAGCTGGGAAGGCCGTAGGGGTTGTCATTGCGACAGGGGTGTACACTGAGATCGGGAAGATCCGAAACCAGATGGTGGAGACCGAACCCGAGAAGACCCCCTTGCAGCAGAAGCTGGATGAGTTCAGCCAACAGCTCTCCAAAGTGATCTTCCTGGTGTGCATCGCCGTCTGGGTCATCAACATCAGCCACTTCAGCGACCCCGTCCACGGCGGCTCCTGGTTTCGAGGGGCCATCTACTATTTCAAGATTTCGGTGGCACTGGCGGTGGCCGCCATTCCCGAGGGCCTCCCGGCCGTCATCACCACCTGCCTGGCCCTGGGCACGCGCCGCATGGCCAAGAAGAACGCCATCGTCCGGAGCCTGCCCTCCGTGGAGACCTTGGGTTGCACCTCCGTCATCTGCTCCGACAAGACCGGCACCCTCACCACCAACCAGATGTCCGTCTGCCGGGTGAGTGCCGGGGGCGTTCTGGGGGGGACACTTGGTGAGCTCCCGAGCACGTTCCATCGCTCCGTCCCATCCTGGGGTACTGGTCTTTGCTGTCCTCAGCGGACTGGTTTTGTATTGGTGGAGCGGGTGCAGAGGAGGCGATGAGGCTGGTGAAGGGATTGGAGAATAGATCCTGTGAGGAGCGTTTGAAGGAAATGGGTCCATTTAGTTTGAGGAAGAGGAGGCTGAGGGGAGACCTCATCACTCTCTACAACTCCCTAAAAGGGCACTGTAGAGAGGCTGGTGCTGGGCTCTGCTCTCAGGTGATTAGGGACAGAACCAGAGGGAACGGCCTCAAGCTGAAACAAGGGAGGGTTAGACTGGACACTGGGAAAAAATTCTTCACTGAAAGGGTGGTGAAATATTGGAATGTGCTGCCCAGGGAGGGGGTTGAGTCCCCATCCCTGGATGTGTTTAAACATCGCTTGGATGTGGTGTTGGGGGATGTGGTCTAGGGGTGAACTTGTAGAGCAGGGCTAATGGTTGGACACGATGATCCCAAGGGGCTTTTCCAACCTAAATGTTTCTGTGATTCTGTATTAGGAATTTGAAGGTGAGCATGGAAGGTGGTTTGTAGGAAGCCCTGAGCTGGGGGGTGAGGACCTTAGTGGCTTCTCTTGGCATGGTTGTGATTAGAAAACTCACTTTTACGGGCACACTGGTTTGGAGATGCTACGTTGCATATTTATTTCAAGGCTCCCTCTCCAGAGATCATTTCTTCTTGCCAGGATGTGGCGTTGAGATGGAGCTCCTGGAGACATCAGTGCAATCAGCCCCCTCTTCTCTCTTGCCCATTTTCCCCTTGTTTTTAACCAAACCGGGGTGAAGTCCTGGACCATGCCAAATTACAATGTCTGGACCTGTTTTGCTGGTAATCTCAGGGCAGTGGGACACAGACAGCAGGTTTCATGCCTCTCTAAGAGTCTGTGGACCTCTGAAGAGATGCTGATGGTGTCAGGGCAGCTTGAGAAGACTGTAGCTGTCAGCAGCACAACAGGTGTTGGAGTGACAAAGGTTCAGGATGGTGACACAGAATACAGTGGCTGTAGTTGGCTTCTCTTTTCTGCCTTATCAACTGTTTAGACCAAAGATAGCTGGAAACTGAAGTATCTGCAAATGGTGATGAGCCCTGTGGTCTTAGGAGGCTTGGAGAGTCAGTGCAACATGTGACCAGCTCCTGCAGAAGTCCAGGGGTTAGGAGGAGATGTCTGTGGACTGGTGCAGAGGTGCTTCAGTTACCTGCAGAAGGTCTGTCATCAGCTGCTGGGTGCATCTGGGCTCGGACTGAAAAGCCCTTCTGATGGAGGGAGCTCTGGGGTGGTTTGGCAAAGAGATGGGGGGGCTCCTGGTCTACCAGAGAGCTTTGCTCCCACATGCCTGGCCACGTGGAGAGGTGACTTGTAAGGAAAGCCTGGACCATCCCCATATTTCTCAGTTTCCCCATGAGTCCTCAAGTCTCAGGAAAGCTTTTTTCACAGCCTTGGTGCGTTGGTTTTATAGGAGAACCTTGGAAAATGTGTTGCTGTGGGGAAAAATGGACCTGGCCACCATCCCTCCTCTCTGACACTCGGGTGGTGTGGTGGGAAGCTGTGACCGTGCTGACTGTGGGCTTTGGCCCTTGGTTTGCTCAGCACAAACTACAGATGGCTGGAAACATCTGATGCTTCTGCCCTGTAAATGGTTTAAAACAAGACGCTGCTGGAAGGAGGCAGTGACCAAGCTGCCCACATCTCACATGGAGAAGAGGTTCCCACCAGCCCATTTTCTGACCCAGTCTGCAGAGCTAGAGAGACCCCAAACACTGGGGTCACCCTTTGCGAGGAGACCCCCGGTGCTTGGGGTCTCCTTATCTCTGCAGACTGCAGAAGGGAGAGGTAGTGACCACACCTTCCCCAAACCACTTCCTACCAAAGCGTCTGCTCCTTGAACTTGGGCAGAAGTGCCACCATCTCCCATGGTGCAGCACATCCAGGAGAGGCAAGGTTAGGGATGCTGAGACCAGGAGAGGGCAGGGGGGGGGGCATGGAGCAGGGCAGTGGCACACAAGAGGGTTTGAGCATCGATCCTCATTTGCAGAATGAACTCAGCAAGTGTGACAAAACCAAACCAAATTAAAAAAAAAAACCATAAAAATTCATCAATTCAAAATCCAACGTTTCCTCCACCTCCTCTCCCCACATCCCCCTTCCGACATCGGCGGCGTTCCCTTGGCCGGGCTCCCAGGGCACGGTACCAAGAGCTGGGCTGGCCCCGGGACACGCAGCCGGGGCTGTTAATGTTTAATGGCCAGGGATCCCCGCGCTGACGCAGGCGGCACCGAGGCTCCGGGGGCTCTGCCAGCCAGCGAGCGCGGGGGGGTAAATATTTGCACTGGGCGGCCGTTGGCGTGTCCTGGACCTGCTCCCGCTCCCAGCGCCCGGCTCAGCCACCGGGGTGAAAAAGCCACGAAAGCCTGTTGACAACCTGGAAAAAACTGGGTTCATCGAGTGGGGTTTAATTAACTGACACTTTTAATTGGGGTGAGCGCAGCTGCCCAGCCATGGGGGAGGGTGCTGAGCGGTGCCAGCCCTTCGGGTCTCGCTGCTGGCATCGGGTCTGTAGAGCTGCAAAGTGACTCTTGAAAGGCTTTGGGTCTGTTTTGTAAACCCCTCAGCTGGTTTTTGAGGGTTGTGCTGCTGGCCTGAGTCCTGCTTGGTGCCCAGCTCTACGTGACTGAGGTGCCAGCAGAGGCGGCTCAGCAGGACGGATGTGGATCCTAGGTGGTCAGCAGGGGTGAAGCTGTGCCCCTCAGAGGCACATGGGTGTGAAGTGATTGGTGATGAGAGGACAATTAGGGATGATCACAGATGCTGAGGGGCTGGAGCATCTCTGTGCCAGGAAAGGCTGAGAGCCTGGGGCTGCTCAGCTGGGGAAGAGCAGCCTGAGAGGGGAGCTGAGCAATGCTGAGCAAGAGCTGAAGGGCCCCGGGGGCAAGAGGATGGGGCCAGACTCAGTGGTGCCCAGTGACAGGACAAGGGGCACCGGGCACAAACTGGAACCCAGGAGGTTCCATCTGAGCAGGAGGAGAAACTTCTTTGGTGTGAGGGTGTGGGAGCCTGTGCCAGGCTGCCCAGAGAGGCTGTGGAGTCTCCTTCTCTGGGGAGATTCCCAACTTGGCTGGACACCCTTCTCTGGGTGACCCTGCTGGGGCAGGGGGGTCGGACCCAGAGGTCCCTTCCAAGCCCCATCACACTGGGATTCTATGTGCCAGGGGCCTCATCCATCTGGGGTGACCAAGATGTTGGTGCTTGTGCTGTGATCTCAAGTCCACCCGAGGTTACAGCTCTGCAGTCATGCAGCAAAGCCCCAAACCCACTGGCACATCAGATTGAACCAGTGGTTAGTGTGTCTTACCGTATGGCCAACTGGGGGTCTCTGACCCCACCACCTCACCCAGCCCACAGTGTGGAGCAACCAGGACCAGCTTTCCCCAACCATTAAAATAACTGGAGTTATTTTATGGCTGAGGGTGATGGGAGTCGGATGGGGGGGAAGAGACAGAGAAGCACTGCAGCTCTGCTCTTGCACATTTACATCACTCTTCTAGAATATCTTTTTATGTATCAGAACTAAATTTTCAAGGAGCACGAGGACAACAGTTGAAAGTCAAGACCCAAAGAGGAGATGAGAGCGTGGCCATGCGGACCCGGGGCTGCTGCTGTGTAGGGCAGAGAGGGACAGGACTGGATGGGGAAGATGCTGGTACCCCATGTCTGGGAGAGGGAGGTGACTGGTGACACCTCTGTCTCCACGATGGCTGGTTTTTGGGGGAAGAAGAGCAGAAAGAGGTTTATTTTCACTAGACCTCGCAGCAGAGCCAGGACAACGTGCAAACTCCCATCCTCGGTGCAGACACCCAGGAGCTGTGCAGATGCCGTTTACTTTTTAATCTCCAGGATGCTGTGCCTTGATTCAGCAGTTTTGTTCATCGAAACCAGTCCCTACTTAAT
Organism: Todiramphus chloris collaris; assembly: GCA_025345505.1. Lineage (NCBI taxonomy): Eukaryota > Metazoa > Chordata > Aves > Coraciiformes > Alcedinidae > Todiramphus > Todiramphus chloris. Next base: position 1,118,559 of record JANVCC010000094.1, on the reverse strand, counting down.
GGGAGACCTTGCTGAGGGGTTCCCAGAGGCTGGGGCTGAGCAGCTGGCTGTGGCAGCTACTGCTGGGCGCCTGTTGGCTGGGGCTGCTTCCAGCTCAGGAGGAAAATGATGCTGATCTGTTGGGTGATTGATGGGTAAATGACTGATGATTACAGCCTCTCACTCTTCCAGACAGCAATCCTGTCTCGTCTGCCTTTTGATGAGTAGCTCTTTTCAAGATATTACAGAAAATACAGAAATATGGAGAGGTATCCTTTGCATCTCACTTCCCCTGCAGCCAGGTGCCACGTGCTGCTCCAGGGGCGGCACATCCACGCGTGCCCTTTGCTTTCAAAAAATAACCTCTAGGAAGGTTTTCCTTCTGCTCCCTCTGTTGCATTAAACCCGCAGATCACCTGCACGGTTTTAGAAGGGTTAAGGGCAGGGGGAAGCCCTGGCAAGGTGCTGGCTGGGCTCCCCTTGCTGGCTGCTGGAGCTGGTGCTCCCTGTGCAGTGCAAGAGCTCAGGCAGCTCCTCTGTGAGCATCTCCAAACCCCCCAGCCAGGCTGTGGCACGCAGCTCTGCCACCTCCTCCTGTTGTTCCTGTTACTATTGACATTATTGACATTATTGACATTATTGACATTATTGACATTCTGGGTTGCATTAAGAAGAACGTGTCCAGCAGATCAAGGGAAATTCTCCTTCCCCCCTACTCTGTCCTAGTGAGACGTCACCTGGAGTATTGTGTCCAGTTCTGGGCTCCCCAGCTCAAGGGGGACAGAGATCCACTTGAGAGTCCAACAGAGGCTATGAGGATGTTGAAGGGGCTGGAACACCTGCCTTTCAAGGAAAGGCTGAGAGCCCTGGGGCTGTTTAGGTTGGAGAGGAGAAGACTTAGAGGGGATCTCATTAATGTCTATAAATACATAAGGGCTGGGTGTCAAGAAGGCAGGGACAACCTCTGCTCAAGTACAGGAAGTTCCACCTCAGCATGAGGAAGAACTTCTGTACTGTAAGGGTTACAGACACTGGAACAGCCTCCCAGAGAGGCTGTGGGGTCTCCTTCTCTGGAGACTTTCCAGACCTGTCTGGATGCATTTCTGCCTGATCTGCTCTAGTTCTGTCCTGCTCTGGCAGGGGGGTTGGACTCGATGATCTTCGGAAGTCCCTTCCAACCCCTACCACTCTGTGATTATTTTTTGTAATGGAAACCTTACCTATCCTCTTTACAGATTAAGACGCAGCTATTTCCTCTGGCCTCTTTCCACTGGCTGCAGAGCTGCCCCCTTTCCAGCCTGGAAATCTGCCCAACCATCGCGCCAGAAAACGGCAGTGCCCCGGCCGCCCCCTCGCTCTGCCAGTCACGCAAGCTGGGAGCAGGCAGGAAATTTGATATAAGCTCTGGTTGCTGTGGGTTATGCAGCACCTTTTTATAAATAGGCATGGAAAAAATAAAGGGCCTGGAGTGATTTTTTCCTTTTCTTGCTTTTTTTTTTCTTTTTTTTTTTTTTTTTTTGTGTGTGTGTTTGGGTGGTTTTTTTGTGTTTTTTTTTTTTCGTTTTGTTTTGTTTTTTCCTTTTTCCTTTTTAATAAGAAAGTTGCTATTGTGAAAGTATGAATTGCTTTGTACCCATGAATGTTTGAAAACAGGCCCGTATCAGGGAAAACCACTGGTGGCTGGGGTGGGTGCCTTCAGATTGTTTAACAAATGAGTCTGGTTGGCGGTTCTGAGCAGGAAGGTCAATTGTCTGGGGAGACCAGGAGATTCTGGGTCTCTGGAAGGATGATGGCATTGAACATCGTACAAAGAGATGTGTGTGCTCAGTAAGAAGAGGTGATGATGCTCAGCCCTTGAAGGTGCCTTTTGGTGTTGACTCAAACTGGGTGCCACAGTTCACCTTGGTTACTGGAGTCTGGCATCTTGAGGAGATTGTCGGCCAAGGAGACAGAATGTGTTTGGGTTGTTTATCGAGGTACTTCATGCACCTCCTGCTCAAGGAGCCCAGTGCCTTGACAGAGGACTTGGGACGCTTCTTCTGCAACCCTTTGGTTCATGTTTTTCTTTGAAACCCTTTGGGGATGCTGAGGGGCCTCCAGGATGGGCTTTGGGAAAGGGGCCGAGGGCAATAGTCCAGCAGAGTGTCTGCAAATATCTGGAAGCTGTAGAGCCCTGGGTAGTTGCTTAGAGCTCAGAAGCTCTCCCCCAAGAGACGTACGCTTTGAACCTCCTGCTGTGATTTGCCCCAGCCTGTCAACTATGGAGGTGTGGAAAGCCACCGAGCTGTCCTGGCGTGCTGAGTTTGGCAGTGCTGGGGTAATGGTTGGGCTGTTCCAACCCAAACGATGCTGTGATTCTATCAAATATGCTTCCCCACACTTGACTTTTTGTTGCTAGTCTTGGCCCTTGGGGTTCTCACACCCACCAGCCAATGTGGCTGCCTTGGCAGAGTGCAAATTACTTGCATTGTTAACAATAATTAATAATAATGGTAAACGAGCCTCTGGTAGGTGCCGGAGGAAGAGCAAAGGGGAGAGAAGTGGGTGCTAACCAAAGCTGTTGCATCTCTAGTGCTGAGTGATGCCTCCTGATTCCTCCAGCATCTATTGCTTCCCTCTCCTGGGGACCATCTCAAATAAGCAGAGGAGAATAAATAGGGGGAAAAAAAGAATTATTTGACAGAGTATGGTGGGGGGACAGTTGTCCCTGCACCTACTTTCTGGAGCCACCGAGCAGGTTAGTGGAGATGAGGAGAACATTGCTTCATAGTCATAGAATCATAGTCTTAGAAGGGTAGGGGTTGTAAGGGATCTCTGGAGATCACTGAGTCCAACCACCCTGCCAGAGCAGCGTCACCCAGGGCAGCCCACACAGGAACAGATCCAGGGGGGGCTGGAAAGTCTCCAGAGAAGGAGACTCCACAGCCTCTCTGGGCAGCCCGGTCCAGGCTCTGTTTTTCCTCCTGTTGAGATGGAACTTGTGTGTTTCACCTTGTTACCGTTAACTCTCGTCCTATCCCAGGGCACCACTGAAAAGAGCCTGGCCCCTTCTTCTTGACACCCAGATCTCTGTAAACATTGATCAGATCCCCTCTCAGTCTCCTCTTCTCCAGGCTAAACAGCCCCAGGGCTCTCAGCCTTTCCTCACAAGAGATGTTCCAGTCCCTTCATCCTTGTAGCTCTCTGTTGGACCCTCTCTAGTATTTCCCTGTCCCTCTTGAACGGGGGAGCCCAGAACTGAACACAGCACTCCAGATGTGGTACAGAGTAGAGGGGAAGGAGAACCTCCCTTGACCTGCTGGCCACACTCTTCTTTATGCCTCCCAGGAGACCATTGGCCTTCTTGGACACAAGGGCACGTTGCTGTCCCATGGATAACTTACTGTCCACCAGCACACCAAGGTCCCTCTCCATGGGGCTGCTTTCCAGGGGGTCTCCCCCTAACCTGTGCTGGTGTTTCCTTGTAGCCTTTCCCCCAGGCAGTCTCGGCCAGGGAAACGCATTTGTCAAACCGAATTTATTTATTTATTTGCCCTGTTACTTTCTGGTTTCAGCACAAGCCATAAATAACAATTAAGCAGGAGCGAGCGTCGCCGAACCGTCGCCCTGGCTGTGGTCGGGCACTGCTCTGGATGCTGCTGGCAGCTGCCCGCAGGGTGGGCTGTGCAAGGGGGCACTGGGAGAGCTTGGGGAGAGAGAGGGGGGGATTTTTGTTGTGTTTTAGTTTTTAGGGGGTTTGTTGCTCTCACTGTAGCAGCAAGAGAAACTGTAAGGAGTTTGAAAGGCAAAAATCACTAAAAATAGAGTGTTTGGGACTTCTATGGCTTCTTGGGGCTTTATTGCCACACTGCCCATGCCTGGAGCCAAGCTGCGGTCCCAGTAACACATGAGGTGAGCTGGTGGCCGAGAGCTGGCTGGGGAGGGGTAGCAGGGGCAGCTGGTCAAATCCTGCCCTGCAGAGGCTTCCAGGGCAGCAGTGGAAGCCCAGACCCAGCTCCTCCTCTGCTCCATGGAAAACACAGGCACCTTCTTAGGACCTGGCTCAGCAGCGCTCCTCTCCGATGGAATAAAAAAGAGCTGGAGGAGGTGACCGTGCGAAGGGCAGGGGAGAGCTGGGAGGGTTTGGGGATGGCTACGAGCGGTGGGCAACCAGGGAGGGGGCTGAGCCCAGTGCCAGTGGGGCCATCGCTGGGATGGTACCAGCTGGTGGGTCTGCAGGCTGGGCACGTGGGTTGTGCCACAAAATCACTGCCTAATGTGCTGTCTCCATCCTTCCCCCCTGCAGATGTTCATTATGGAGAAGGTGGAGGGCACCCAGTGCAGCCTGCACGAGTTCAGCATCACTGGCTCCACCTACGCCCCCGAGGGACAGATGTGAGTGCGGGTCCCCTCTGCTTCGCGGGTGGCACGGGGGGGTCCTGGGCTGGCAGCGCGGTCCCCGGGAGGGTCTAGCTCATGGCCATGGCTGGGGAACCCCAGGCTTGCCCCACAGCTTGGGGAGATGGGGGGGGGGTTCCCATAGTGGTTTGCTGAGCCCTGCCTGCGGAGACACCTGCTGCGTGCTGGCCTTTGGCCACGCTGGGCTTTGCAAGCGTCAGGTGACGCCCTTCACTTTCAGCAGGAGCCAGGGCACGTCAGGAAAGGCATGGACCTGATGGAGAGGGTCCAGAGGAGGCCACAAAGATGCTCAGACGGCTGGAACACCTCTCCTACGAGGCCAGGCTGAGGGAGCTGGGGTTGTTCAGCCTGGGGAAGAGAAGGCTCCGGGGGACCTACCAGCCACCTTCCAGTACCTGAAGGGGGGCTGCAGGAAGGCTGGAGAGGGGCTGGTTATGAGGGCCTGGAGTGAAAGGATGAGGGGTAATGGGTTTAAATTAGAGAAGAGTAGATTTAGATTGGGTATCAGGAAGAAGTTCTTACATTGAGAACAGTGGAATAGGCTCCCCAGGGAGGGGGTTGAGGCCCCATCCCTGGAGATATTCAAGGTGAGGTTGGACAAGGCTCTGAGCAGCCTGGTCTAGTTGAGGGTATCCCTGCTCACTGCAGGGGGCTGGACCAGATGACCTTGGGAGATCCCTTCCTGCCCGAGCCATTCCATGAGTCTATGATCATTTCACTTGTCCCTCATCGCCAGCGTCGAGGGTCCGTGCCCCGCTCTGCCTGCCGCTCTCCTGCTGCTCCTGCGCTCAGCCCCCCCTTCCCCTGCAATCCTGAGAACACGAGCCCACTCTTCATCCCTTGGAGACAGCAAGTGTGGGAATGGTGATAAACGAGGCTTTTTGCAGTATGGTTTTTGAAGCCTGTGCATTTTTGGTATCAGCAAGCAACTTGCTGCTACTGTGAGCAGGTCCTGGAGCCGGCAGCTTGTCCGGGAGCCCCACTGCCAGCTATGTGCAGAGGGACTTGCAAAAGGCTGCAAACTCTGGCAGGAAAGTGCTCCCTGAGCCCTGAGTCCTCATCAGGGACGGCCGAGATGGCTGTGGTGGCCGGGACACGGTCCTGCTGATGTCAGGGTGTGTTCTGGGGGCTGTGCTGAGCTGCAGCCAAGGGCAGGGAGTGGAAGCCAGAGGTTTTTCCCTGGTGTGTTATTCCACATCGGGGGTTTTCTGCCCTTGCCTTTATTTATTCCCCTGCCTTTGAAAGGTGGTGATGCTCCCCAGTGTGGGGAGAGTCTGGAAGGAGGAAGATGAGAAGCTCAGGCAGTGCTTGGAGTGCTCTCAGCTCACCTTCACTTTGCTGTGTGATCCTGGGCACATTCTTCAGCAGGGTCCCTTCTGCTCATCTGTGGAGTGACTGTAATTCATCCCAGCCTCAGACTTAATTTCATACATATTTATAGAGCAAATTCAATCCTTGGCTAGAAATCTTCATTAAAAAGTGAGCCAGGTCATAAGCTGGTATCAATCAGTGTGTTTCAATTAAACGAAGAGGACTGAGAGGCTGAACTCATGTCTGCTAACCTCAGAAGCTCCATGTCCCCTGTCCTCTGGGGACCGCCTGCAGGGAGGCTTCACGTTGGTCTGCAACAACTCCTGTTGCTTTTCCCAGCACAGGGATCTTGCCTGGCTCTGTGCAGGGACAGCCGACAATGGGGACGTATCCACCACGTAGATGTGACATGGTTTAGTGGGGACTTGGTGGTGCTGAGTTAACAGTTGGACTCGGTGATTCCAATCTAAACACCTCCGTGATTCTACAATTCTATCCCTTCCCAGTAATGTCCAGGGGATCACACGCTGCAAAAGCCATCTCTGCTGTTTCCACCCTCCCAAACATCAAAACCCAGCCCAGAGTGTCTGCAGGCTCCTTCCCTCTCCTGCTGCCTTCCCCCTGCCCGTGAGCTGGGGCTGGGCAGCATCCTCGGGGCAGGAGGCATCGTCTCTCCCCTGCCCGCTCCCAGCCCAGCGTGGCTGCTCGTCCCTCAGCAAACAGATTTTTCAGATTTTCTTGGCCGCTCCCTGTTTTCCGCTCCTGAGCTGTAACAAGGGCTCCAAAATGTTCTTTCCATTGGGAACCACCAGTGGAATAAACTGATCCTAATAAATGCCTGACAAATTATTTTTCCAGCAAGCAGATGACCGGCTGGGTTTATACAGCTCTAACCTGCAGTTACCTCTCCTGGAACTGGGAGAATTGCCCCTGGAAACCACTGCTGCCGTTTCTGCCACCCCGCAGCGGGCGAGAAGCAGCGTCCGGCTTGCCTGGTGTGTTCGGGGCTGCTCCTTCCCAGTGACGTTTGTGCTCCTTTACACAGCAGAGAGCTGCTATTTAGGAAGCACAGGGCACACGGTTGGTCACAGCTTGGAAACAGTAGTGCAGCTGTTAAGTTTGTCTGCTGCTTTGAAATGCTCCCTTGGGTGCTCACGGGGGCACGAAGCAGCATCACGAGGAGGAGAAGGGACCTGATGCCTGTCCTGCAGCTCCTCTGGATCTCCAGCATCTGGAAACCCCTTGAGGAGCGATCATTAACTCGAATTTCTTTGCCTCTTTTCTCCTGCATCATCTTCATCAGCAGCCTTTTGATAGCCCCTGCTTTGAGGAGCAGTGCTCTTCTCAGCTCCTCTGCAGCCCCCTCTACTCTGGGCCATTTCCAGAGTTCGTTTGCCTGCTGTGGGATGATGTTTGCAACTTGTCCTGCCCCGTTCGGTGAAGCGCAAAACACAAACACAAGCGTTTAGTACCAAGCCCGAGGCTTTCGCTGGGCTCTTCCTTCCTCTTCTCAGATGATTTTACAAGGGATAAATAGAAAAACTAAGTATTATTTGAGTGTGTAAGGTGGTGTTGTTTTCTCGCCGCAGCCTGAAGGACGAGCAGCCGGTGCAGTGCGGGCAGTACGACGGGCTGGTGGAGCTGGCCACCATCTGTGCCCTCTGCAACGACTCCTCGCTGGACTACAATGAGGTGCGGGGGGCACCGGAGCTGGGGTGGAGGTTTGTCCCTTGGGTTCCCCTTCCCTGCCTTCAGCTCATCCCAAGGCAATGCTCGGGGAGCCCCACGGTGGTGTGGTGGATGACAGCACCCTTGGTTGGAGCAGCAGATAGAGGATGTGCTCTAAAACTTATGCTGCTTTCTTTCCTTTTTTTTTTTTCCTTTGCTGCCCTTTAGTCAAAAAAAGTCTATGAGAAGGTGGGGGAAGCCACAGAAACAGCCCTGACATGCCTGGTCGAGAAGATGAATGTCTTCAACACCGACACCAGCAAACTCTCCAAGGTGGAACGAGCCAATGCCTGTAATTCGGTGAGTGGGGCGAGGCCCCTGTGAGCTCCTGAGCAATATCTGCTTGCGGTGATCTTGGGGACTGATCTGGCAGAGGATGCAATTTCCTGCCTTGCAGGGAGCTGAGCTGGTTCTGGAGCAGGTAGTGAGGTTGCCCTGGGAGTGCTGATGCTGGGGCTGTGGAGACATCTCTTCGGCTCCCCACCTCCTGCTCTAGGCATCCTGTTAACTTTGGAACTCGCAAGGTTTTACCCCAAAAGGAGTTTCTTTTTCCCTTGTTGGAGGAAGTGCAAAGGGGTGAGAAACGGCTTTGGTGTGAGGGTGTGGGAGCCTGTGCCAGGCTGCCCAGAGAGGCTGTGGAGTCTCTTTGTCTGGAGAGATTCCCACCCTGGCTGGACCCTGCGCTGCTGGGCCCCTGCTCTGGGTGCCCCTGCTGGATGGAGCAGGGGGTGGCACCAGATGGTCCCCAGAGGGCCCTTCCAACCCCCACCATGCTGGGGTTCTGTGATTTAAGTGAACAGTTGTTACTGGATAGACGGCAGTCCTCAGGGTAATTAACTTCTCCTGAAATGAACCTAATTAGAGTCTCAGCTGTGGAGCTGGTTAATTTGATGGGAACCAATCCATTCTTCAGTGATGTTGGTGCTCACAGTCCCACGGACCCCTGCGGGTACAGGATCAAGGCAAACCCCTCATCTGTCATAACAAAAATTCTCCCAAAAATTGACAGGGAAATCTCCTTCTGCTTTTTGCTCTGTCCCATCCCTCCTGACTCCTGTGGTTGCCTCTGTCCTCCCATCACCGGTGCTGGGCAGGGTTGTTACCCAAGGTGTAGAACCCCAGCTGCTGTGTCCCAGTCGTGCCCTGGCTCAGCCCCCGTGTGCCCGCAGGTGATCAAGCAGCTGATGAGGAAGGAGTGCACGCTGGAGTTCTCCCGTGACCGCAAGTCCATGTCTGTGTACTGCACACCCACCGGCCCCGGCCACAACTCCACCGGCAGCAAGATGTTCGTCAAGGTAGGGGAAAGGTCCTCAGCACTCTCCAGGATCCTCCTTCCCCATGCACAGCCCAGCAGGATTTGGCTCTCACTGCAGCAGGCAGTAAACTATACTTTGTAGTTTGTCCCCTCTTAGCAGTCTAGGATCCAGCAGCTACCCTGGTGGGGTCAGGGAGGAGGTGACTCTTTGTAGGATTGACAGGAAAAAGAGGATGTAAGATGATTTAGAGGGAGGAAAAAGTGCTGAGTGTGCTGATGCTGGGTCCAGGGAGAGCTGCCCCCATGTGAAACTTGGGCACTTGCCTTTATTAAAGGCTTGGACCCTCTGGATACCAGTAATGCCTAAAGGGTGATGTCCAGCTTCCCACTGTAACCAGAAATAAAATAGTGTTTTAAAGGACATTTTCTTCTCAAGAGAAGAGATGCAGCAGGAATTTCCCCCTGCTGACTCTGAGATGGTTTGTATGTTGTTGTTCCCACTGGGAGATCTTCTGGGTGGGTGAACTCTGTCCTCCAAGTCAGGCTGGGACCCTTTGGAGCCACAGCGTCTGTGGCCCAGACAGTCCGGGGTGAGCTTCTTTAAGAGAAGCAATAGGATTGCAAGTTTTATATTAAAACAATGTCAGGGGTCCTTTGTAGGGTCAGAAGGGATAGGGTGAGATGCTGTGATGCCGAAGGACTTGTCCTGAATCACAGAGCCATCGCAAGCATCCGCTGAACATCCCGCCAGCAGCACGTGATTTCTTCAGAGATGGAGAGCCCTAATCCCCTCCAGCTCCGTGGTGCCGGAGTATCTCGGGCAGTGCGAGTGCTGCAGGAGTCAGACGGATCCCCTGCAGAACAGCTCCTGCTGTCTGGGGACCCGACACAGGTCCACCCTTCTCGGCCACGGTCCCCGTGTGCTCGGTCCCAGGCTGCCATCTAGCGCGCTGAGCTGCGAGCTGGGATGTGCGTGCTGGAGCTCTGGGGAGATTCCCTTCTCTGCCCAAACTTGGTGCCTTTCCTCCCGCCGGCACTTCCTTCAGTGCGGGCGAGAGATGCTGACACTCCAGGTCCGTTCCAGCCTTCTGCTCTCCGCAGGGTGCCCCGGAAAGCGTGATCGAGCGCTGCACCCACGTCCGCGTGGGCACCACCAGGCTCCCGCTGACGGTCCCGGTGCGGGAGAAGATCCTGGGCAGGATCCGGGACTGGGGCATGGGCATCGACACCCTGCGCTGCCTGGCACTGGCCACCCACGATGCCCCTGTCCGCAGGGAGACCATGCAGCTGCACGACTCTACCACCTTCATCCACTATGAGGTACGGCACCGGGGGCTTTCTCCAGGAGATTTTTTTTTTTTCCTTATCTCTAACTTGTCCCACCCAGTTCCAGTTACCCCAGCAGTGTTTTCTCTATGGGTTGCGGGCAGTGCAGTGGCTCGGCTCCAACTCTGCAGACTCCAGGGCAGAGGTGCATGGAGCAGGGTTGGTCCCAAAGCCGTCAGCCTCATCCCACTGGGCATCTATCCCCATGGAGTGACTGCTGAGAGGGGCCTGGGGACCACCGAGAGGGATGGGGAGGAGGAGGGTGAAGCAAAAGGGTGTGAGGAGCAGCAGAGGGGACAGAAGCATCCCATTGCATTGAGGCTGTTGGGAGGAAACCTCCTGGAAGTGATTTTACAGCAGGGAGAGAAGCGGCTGCATCCCCAGGAGTTAATGTGGTGCTGCGCTTCCCCCAGAACAACCTGACCTTTGTGGGCTGCGTGGGGATGCTGGACCCTCCCCGCAAGGAGGTCACCTCCTCCATCGAGATGTGCCGCAAAGCCGGCATCCGCGTCATCATGATCACCGGCGACAACAAGGGCACGGCCGTGGCCATCTGCCGCAGGATCGGCATCTTCTCCGAGAGCGAGGACGTGGCCGGCAAAGCCTACACAGGCCGGGAGTTCGACGAGCTGCCCCCCGAGGCGCAGCGGCAGGCGTGCCGTGATGCCCGCTGCTTCGCCCGCGTGGAGCCGGCGCACAAGTCCCGCATCGTCGAGTATCTGCAGTCCTTCCACGAGATCACCGCCATGGTGAGTCCCCTGGGGATGCCCCTCCACCCCCCGGTCCCCTCCTTTTCTCCTGCCCAATCCCTCGCACCCCGTTAATCGTGACTCCCTGCAGACGGGCGATGGAGTCAACGATGCCCCGGCACTGAAGAAAGCTGAGATTGGCATCGCCATGGGGTCGGGCACGGCCGTCGCCAAGTCGGCCGCCGAGATGGTGCTCTCCGATGACAACTTCTCCACCATCGTGTCGGCCGTCGAGGAAGGCAGGGCCATTTACAACAACATGAAGCAGTTCATCCGTTATCTCATCTCCTCCAACGTCGGGGAAGTTGTTTGGTGAGCATCCCCTGCATCGGGTAGCGGGGAGCAGCACTGGGGACATGTCCCCTGGGGCAGGTGACTCATGGTCCTGTCCTTGTTCCCTGCCCCTAGCAGCATGCAGTGACCAAAACTGAAGCCCTGGGTACGAGCTATGGCTCGTCTCACTCCCTGGGGGTCGTTTTTTTGGGGGCTTTTTTGTGGTTTTATAAACATGCTGGCCCCCAGGAGCTGTTTCGTTGACACGTTGCCTATTGAAGCCCACGCCAGCACCTAAGATGGGTGCAGATGTTTGTGCACAGGCTGCTGGCACCAGGTTGCACCCATCCGCTGTGCATCTGGTCCTGGGCAGCTCTCCCCATCCCTCCCAGTAAATCAGCACCATCCTCAGCAACGTGGGCACAGCCTTGGGATCACTTGGGCACCCTTTGCCCTGGCATCGCAGCAGGGCTGCTGTGCACAGGAACCCGCGTGGTGATGGGGATGTCAGTGGTTGGGTTTGGACCGCAAAGCAAATTTTAATAGCATCAGGAATAAATTTCAGCTGTAAAATTCAGTCCTGGACTTCAGATTCCTGACTCAGGGGCTGCATGTTCATCTGCAGGACTTTTGAGTGCATATCCAGTTTGGGGTGTTTGGATCTAGGGTGCCTGTTTGCTCTCCCCTTGCAGGACACAAACACCTTCTCTGGCTGCCCTGGAGCTCATCTAATTCAGAATCTCTGGGGTTTTTTTTTCCTGCAGCATCTTCCTGACAGCCATTCTGGGCTTGCCCGAGGCCCTCATCCCTGTGCAGCTGCTGTGGGTGAACCTGGTGACAGATGGGCTGCCGGCCACCGCACTGGGCTTCAACCCTCCTGACCTGGACATCATGGACAAGCTGCCTCGCAACCCCAAGGAGCCCCTCATCAGCGGCTGGCTCTTCTTCCGCTACCTGGCCATCGGAGGTGAGCCCCTGCGGGCACCGGTGGGCAGGGGATGAGGACAGGAGTGGGTGCCATGGAGTAGAGGGCTTCTTGCTGGGTGCTGGGTGCTGGGGGTAAGAGTGTCTCTTTTGGCTGCAGTGTACGTGGGCCTTGCCACGGTGGGTGCAGCAACCTGGTGGTTCTTGTATGACGCCGAGGGACCGCAGGTCTCCTTCCATCAGCTGGTGAGTCGGGAGGGGAGTGGGCCAATGTGTGGAGCAGATGGGTGACAGTGTGGATACAGGCTTGGATTCAGGCTTTGGGGTCTTTACCTTTCTTCTGTAGTTGTTGTAGCATTCCCAAATTCTTGGTGGAGACACATTAATTGAAAAAGAAAAGCAAGTTCTCTCCCTCAGGCTCATGTTTCCAGCTTTGCTTCTACCAGCAACCAGCTTGAGCCAAAGTAGCTGGAAGTAGCTCCTGGACCTGATCCCCCATTGAAAGGGATTGAGTTTTACATTACTGTGGGGCTGAAGAAGGTGGTGGGAAAGCCAGTGCCATCACACCCCAATGGCACATGCACTGGGAGGTGTATTTTTGCCAGAGATACCTGTGTGTTCTCAGACACTTTATCAACTGTGCTGAACATCTCTAAGCCACTCTCCAGCCCTGACTGCAAAGCCCCGGCCACAGCAGAAAGAAGCTGGGTTGTTTCAGACAGTTGGTTGCTCTGAACTGAGGGATATTTAGCAGCACCCTTTATAATCAAGGTTCAGCAGGTGCCCCCCAACCACTCGACTCTTCCTCCTCTTTCCTTCCTTCCCTACGCTGCTCCTCTGCTGTGTGTTTACGAGAGGTTTCCTGTGCCGACAGAGGAACTTCATGAGGTGTACCGAGGACAACCCCATCTTTGAAGGAATCAACTGTGAGATCTTTGAGTCCCGATACCCGACCACGATGGCTCTGTCCGTGCTGGTGACAATCGAAATGTGCAACGCTCTGAACAGGTGGGGTGGCCACAGGGTTGCTCTGTATGCTCTGTGCATGACTAACGCCGTGTAGGGCCTCTTGGAGCATCTGCTGGTGGGCTGAGGGCTTTGCTTTGACTCCGCAGAGCCATTCAGAGCATCCTCATATTTCCATGGGTTTGCCATAAATAAACTCCTCCAAACCAGGGTGCTGCTGTCGATACTGGTGGAGGAAGGACTGGATCTGCATCCATTAGTAGTTTGGCCCTGTTAATGACCAGTCCTAGTCCATGCATGGTGGGTTGGGTTGGGTGTCTGGATCCAAATGATGGCAAAACTTGAAGCTGAACAGTCTGAAAGAGAGTGGCTGTGGCATAGAACCTTGGAGAGGAGCAGGAACCCCCAGCTTGGGCAGGCGTGGGAGCAGGAGGTGACTGGGGCTCACTCTGTCCCTTTGCTTTCGCAGCGTCTCTGAGAACCAGTCGCTGCTGCGGATGCCACCATGGCTCAACCTCTGGCTGCTGGGGGCCATCGTCGTGTCCATGGCTCTGCACTTCCTCATCCTCTACGTCAAGCCCATGCCTGTGAGTGCCTTCTGCCACCTCTGCACGCAGCCCAGACAGCTCCTCCCATGGGCGAGGACATCCCTGGAGCAGTCTGGGTCTGGAAGCTTCTGGGATGGTAGTCCCCAGCATGTGCCTTCAGGACCAGGTTCTGTGACTTGAACCAACATGGGGACTGGGAGACACCCTTCTCCCATGAGCCTTGACTTAAGTCAGAAGCTCTCCTTATAGGCAATGCAAAGGGGTATAGTTATCTCAGCAACTTTTGGAGGCAACGCCTCTCTTTGCGGTTCAAGTTGGTGATGCCTTGGTTGATGCCTAAGGGTGCTTAAGATAAAGTGGGTTGCTGTGCCCAGGAGGTTACATTGTCCTTTGTTCCATGCTAAGCTCCTGTGAGCACATAGAGCCCTGCCTGTCACTTTCCTCATCTGCAGGAGAGAGGAAGGACATAATTTTTGACCAATCTTGTCCAAAAGCCATCTTGAGATCATGGCAGACCTTGAAGAAATCCTGCTCTTTGGGCTGTCTGTAACCTTGCTCCTTGTACCTCCTTGTACCTCTCTCTCAACCTGTGCCATACAACAACCTGACCCTTAAAACAAAAAAACTTATCCCACCTCCTGCCCTACTGACATGTCCAATCCTTTCTGCCTTGCAGCTCATCTTCCAGGTAACCCCCCTGAGCTGGCCACAGTGGGTGGTTGTGATGAAGATCTCCCTGCCCGTTATCCTGCTGGACGAAGGACTCAAGTACCTTTCCCGCAACCACCTGGATGGTGAGCATGGTCTGCACTGTGCTCGGTCACGTTTGCTCCATGCTGCTTTGCTCGGGGTTCGTGGTGGACACCTCGCTCACCTCTTCTGCTCATGTGGTGTCTGGGCTTGCATGTTCATCCACCTTCTCTGTGAAAAAGGGACATTTTCTCCTACCCCTCTTCCTTCCCAGGCGCCACGCCAGGCAAAGCAGTTGGTACTTACATCTGCTTGAAATTCTCCCTTAGGAGCTGGAGCAGCAGATAAATCTGCCATGGGAGTTTATCCAGCTCCTTTCATACCTCTAGGAACCGGATCCTTTCTCTTGTAAAGCAAAACAAATCAAACACTGGTTTCTTACTGGATTACTTCCTTTTTTTCCCCTCAATCTTCTGTCCCTCTATGTCCATCTTTATCTTGTCTTTGCTCCCTCTATCTTAAGATCAGAGGAGAGCTGAACAGCTTCTGAACTGGTTTTAATGGGGTTTCCCTTGGCCAGCACCTCTTGCACGGAGGAGAAGCAGCTCCTGTGACACTGGGGCAGTGGTTGCTGTGTGCTCCTGGGCTCCGCGCTGTAAATCACAGCGTGTGTTTAGGCAGCCCTCCAAAGAGATGATATCATCTTTTCTTCCAGTTCTTGCAAAAGATGTTGCTGTGGGTGGTATCTTGGTGCTGAGTTAAACCTGCAGGTTTTCCCAGCAGAGGCTGTGGCGCCGTGGCTGCTGAGCGGTGCTGTGCCCACCGCGGGGCTGGACCCTCTCCAGATAAACAGATTTTGTTCATTTTTTAGGCTGTTGTTGCCCCAGCAGCGATAGCAGGGAGAAGAAGGGCAGGAGAGACACTGTCCTTGCCCGGAGAAGATGTAGTGACTCTGGCAGGCAAACCAACAACCTGAGTGTGGGGACTGGCTGTCTTTCCCTAGCATCACCTTGCTCAAACCATTTCCCCCAGCCCTTAGGCCCCCAGCATCTCACCAACCCCCTCCTTTTACCTTCACCCTTTAATAATGAGCCAGAAAAACTGTGCAAACCACTCTGGCCTTTCAGGGCTGAAGGCAGGTTCCATCCAGTGCTGGCAGGGAGGGATCTGGGGCATTGGAATAGCCCTGTTTGGTTTCTCATGGAGCAGAACCATTCAAAAAGCTGGAACCCTGAGGTGGGAACTAATTGCGAGCAGGAAACGATTGTGAACTGGCCACCCTCCCCGTCAACTGGTGCTGGCATGCTGGGGCTGCTGACACCAGCTTCCCTTGCTGCTGCAGAGCCACAGCAACGGCCCTGAGAAGCCTCTGCTGAAAACCAGATGTACAGAGGGCTCCTAATTTTGCACACCAGATAGAAATGGTTTCTGGGTTATTTCTATTTAATTGGTGCGTCTTTCAACAGACTGACGGGTGCTTTGCATCACCCAGGTCTCTTCTGTCATATGGTTACAAGCTTGTAGCAACAATTTGATAGTGGCACTGGGCTGGGGCATAGGAGAGCTGCTTAGTTCCTGGCTGTTGCATCCCATGCATGCCCGTGTTCTTCACCATCTGTGAGGTGGGGATGAGTCTGTCTTGCTCCCACACTTTGCATTCCTCTACGACAGCTCGGCGCTGTTGGACGGAGGGCTTTTCTTTGGCTCTGCCAGCGCAGCTCCGAGCACAGCAGGGGTTCTGGCAGGCGTACCATCATCCTTTGGAGTCCCATCATACCAGCTTGGAGTGTTTCCTCCTCCCGTGGTGTGTTTCCAGCGTGCCGGGTTCTCTGAGCTGCCCTCATCCCCACAGTCATGATGCTGCTGATGCTCACTGGTCACTCTGTGTCTCATCCAGCAAGGCTTTCCCATGCAGCTATTCAATCACAGCTATGGGGCAAAATCACGCTTAAATCATCACGTTTGAGAGAAATCATTGAGATCCTGCATCTTCACAATGCCTCTGGGCTTTTAAAAGCAAACGAAACAAAAAAAAACCCAACACCACACTCATAAAGCCACTTTTAAATGTGGTATTGTGATTTTTTTTCTTTTCACCAGGCATTCTCAGGACGGTAAAACACACGTGGAGCCGGGAGCACCAGTTGAAAACCTGCAGGACTCCAGAGCAAGGGTTGGCTTTCTTATGTGTCTCATCCCCAAAGGCCGTGTCCCCGTGCTTCCTCCACAGTCACACTCCTGCCTGGTGGGGATGTGCTCAGAGTCTGTCTTGGAAAAGCAGCTGAGAACAGAGCCCAGGGACCTCATCCCCAGGCAGGGTCTTGTTTCCCACACTGGCCTCTGTGTTTTGCTTCAGAAGAAGGTCTAAAAAGCCCATGAAGCAGCCGTTTGTGTGGCACTTTTGGCCAGGGGCCAGACTACCGTTGGCCTTGGCAAGGCTGCGTTTGGGGATGGTCTCCAGCGTGGGACCTTCTGAGGGATGGCCAAGGCTGTTCAGTTGAGGGGTGAAAATGTATAGCTGTGAGTTCTGCTGATTCAGGTTTTGCATGGAAAAGTTTCTCCTTTGATCACATTTAGATAAGCTGTGTTTCCACTACACTGGATTTTCCTTGTCCTTGAAGCAGCAGAAAGCTCTTCAGACTCTTCAGCTTTCCTCTCCCCAGCACCCCATTCACTTCCAGCCTCTCATCTTGCAAATATTGCATGTCTTGGTGCCTTCATCCACCTCTGGTCCCTCTGAGATTTCTGCTGTCTCAGTTTGGGGGCAATGTGAGCGTGAGAGAAACGCAGGGCGGAGCTAGGCTGGCTTGGTGCGACCTGCAGATGTTCTGCTCAGGAAGGTGGAGATGTTCTCCAGGTCCCCCTCATGGACCCATCACCCAGATAGACTCTGCCAGGCTCACGAGGGCTGACCACCCTCAAGGACCTCTTGCCCTAGTATTTTTAATATTTGCCATACTCTATGCATTTCAGTGTGGTGCTCTTTTGGAGCCCCACGGCATTCAGGAGGAAGGTTTCCAGGCATCTGTGCCAAGACCTTGCACGTCTCTTTTTCTGAGTCGTTCTCAAAAGGAACCAAATCCAGAACAGGACACTGAGATACCCCCAGTGCATGTGTCCCTCTGTGTGCCGTCAGCCCGCTGATGTGGCCATCCCGCACCATCCCTGGCCCTCCTCATCTTCACCATCTCAAAGCAAACCCATCGCAGGTGATGCCACCGTGGTGTTTTCTCTTGTTTCCAGGACATGTAGCAGCAGGCCCTGCCTGTGTGCTGGGGTATCACCATTTCTCACCTGGGCCATGGTAAAAGCAGGGGCAAGGCAAGAAGTGGGTGCTTTCCGCATCTTGGCTGCACAACTTGCCCTGGCAGCGGCACTGGAAATCAGAAGTTGTGATGCACAAGATTTGTCTTGGTGCATTTTATGGCAGATTAGCATTTAGGCAGCTGTTTGTCCTCCCCCCCCCGGTGAGGACGGCAGCCCCCAGACAATTTTTCAGGAGTTCCAAGGAGGTGGCAGCACCATTGGGTACCTGTCCCCACTGTGTACCCATCCCCTCCCTGGCAGGCAGCACAGTACCCTGCAAGCCTCCTGCCTCCACTGCTTCTGTGCAGGTGAGTTAGCACCCTTGGGTGAGCATCTCCCATGTCGAGGGAGATCTGGCCACTTATCTGCAAAGTCAACCTCAGCTTTGTGCTTTAACAGAGGAGAAGCAGCTGGCAGAGGTGGCTGTGCAGTGACAAGCGTGTGGCACTCCCTGCCAGGGCCAGCCGGGCTTCTGCATCCCTCCGAGACAGCCCAAAATCTGCAGGGACCAAAATCTCCACGTCCCATCACAAAAAACCCTCCAGCACATAGCAAGAAGAAGCTACCAACCCTCATCTCCCCCCATGCACCCACCTGGGGATGAGGGCAGCCTCCCGAGAACCCCCGGGAATGGAGGGGCTGGTGCAGCCTCTCATGTTCCCTTGGGGGAGGCAGGCAGAGCCGGGAGCGAGTGCCCGCGGCCCTGGCCTGCCCTTGTAGGGTAATCTCTGCGTGGAGCTACCTTGGCTGGGCGCTGGCGTCGGGCGAGGAATGCGTCCCCACGGGCCAAGTCATCCGCTCGAGCTGTGGGATGCTCTGAAGGAGAGTGGTGCTGCACCTTTCAGCGCCTGAGTCTCTCCAGATGGGATTTTGCAGCTGTCCTGCCTTGAGTTTTAGTTTTCTTTTTATTTCCCCCCTCTCCTCTTTTGGTTTGGTTTTTTTTTTTTGGTGTGTGTCTGTGACAGGCTTTAGAGATGGCAGAGCAGAGGAAAGCTCTTGGTGCTGCTGCCCTGGGATGAATTTCCTTTTTGGTTTTCCCCTGGGGTCTCAGCTGGAGCTCGGGGTGCCCTGGTGCAAGGAGGGAAGGGTGCAGTTTTCAGAGCTAAGAGGGCTGCAGCGATTCCCTCCATGGAGGGAGTGATCTGGGCTGGTGGCTGGAGCCTGCATCACTCCAGCAGCACCTCTTACAGGAACTTGTTAAGAGGAAAGTCAAAATCAAGAAGGAAGAATTTGATCAATCTGCTCTAGTTGAAGCTATGGGCGGGGGGTTGGACTGGATGACCTTGAAAGGTCCCTTCCCACCCAAACCAGTCTGTGATTCTAGACAGCCTCCCAAAATGCCACGGCTCCTGGTGGGGAGCAGATCTTGTAGGAGATGAGCTCACGTTGCTTGGCTGCAGGTTTGCTGTAGTTAGAGGGCTGTGACATCCCTGAGAAATGTGGTGTGAGGCAGGATCCGGATGGATCATTCCTGGAAACAGATCCCCGCTCCCATCACCAGTGTGTGGAGAGCGGAGCCGGACCCCAGCATGCGGGGACCTGCATCCCAGTAAAGCTGAGTGGGCGCTGGACCCTCGGCTGGGCACAGTCCTCGAAGAAACACCGGGCTCACTCTGTGCTGGGGGGGGTCACTTAGAGGCCTGAGAGTGACGTTTTGAGGAGCACCCACCGTGGTTAAACACCCGGTACCGGCACCGCGGCCCCTTCCCGTCCCCGCCAGCTGAACACACGACCACCCCCCGTTCGCATGGGGCAGTGCCATGGCTGGCAAATAACGGCCGGGGTGTGACCCGGTGGGGACAGTGCCACTGAAGGGACAGCCCTGTAACGCAGAGGGGATGGAGTCTGATTATTGCCACCGAGATGTAGCGCGGTGTCATCGCTGGCACGAGATTTATCGCCATCACCAGCGGCGCTGCTGTGCTCTGAAGCCCGCGGGGTGAAGGTCTTCCCGGGGGATGCTGCCATTGCAGCAGCCAGTTTTATCCCGGGACACGAGAGCTCTGCTCCTCAGCCAGCACTGGAAAGAAATTTTGGCAGAAGTTGCAAAAAAGTTTTTGGTTTTTTCTTTTTTTTTTCCTCTCTCTCCCCCCCCCCCCGTTATTTATTAATTCCCCTGGAAGCTTGTTGGCACCAGGGCTGGCAGCGGGCACGGAGCCTCGCTGGTAACCCCAGGCAGGGCCCCTATTTATCAAGAGCACAGGGACAGCGATCCTCTGTGAGATGTGTTTGCTGATGTGTGTGGTGATGAAAGAGAGAGAAATACGGGCAAAAGATTCCGCTGAGTGATTTTTCTAACTCTTCTCAGAAAATGCTGCCTCGTGTTCTGGGCAGCCCGAGCTGCCAGCAGGGTCTCCCAGCCCGGAGCTGCTGCCCCAGGTCTGGGGAGGCTGCCATCAACTGCTTGAAAATTGGGGATCCAGTTGGTGTGAGTCAAGGTTGGGCAGGGCTTTCAAGGCAGATCCCACCGAGGTCAAGCTGAACACCACAGCTTTCCTTTGGTCCGCGTGCTGCCTGTGACCTCCCGTGTCCAGACCTCATCCATCAGTAAGACGGGAGGAGGGCAGCCCTGGGGCTGGGACAGCAACTGCAATGGGCAGGCTGGTGCTTGCTGGTTGTTCTGGAGATACATATGGATGTCAGTATCTATCTGGTGAGCGTGTAAGTGGTGTCAGCCCGTGGAGCAGCATCCATCTGTCTGGCTGCAGCGTGGACAGGGCTTTGGGATGGGTGGAGGGATGCAGTGAGCTGCCTCCTCTCTGCCCCGCTGCCTTTGCCTGTCTCATTCGGAGCAGTAACGAGGGATCCCTGCCTCTCACCTTCCCACTGCTCCTGCCTGCATGGCTCCAAGACACCCTTTTCCTACCTCCTGCAGACTGAGCCCTTCCTCACCCAGGGACCAGCATCCTCCTCCTCGTGCAGCCTGAGCTGCCGTGGCTGCACTCACATCACCTCTGTGCAGCCAGGATCCCAGCTCCCTTCTGAGATCAACCCAGGAGCAACCTCTCGCTACCAAAACCAGGGAGCTGGTTTGCTTTTGAACTCTCACCAATACTTTTTCTTCTCTGTTTTTTTTTTTCTCTTCATTTCAGGAGAAGAGGACAAGAAATGAATGACACGAAGGAAACGCTCTTAACTAAAGGATCCCTAACTTGTAACTCGGACTGAAGTCTTGCATGCCTGACCATCGCTAGAAGCCAGCAGGACATGCATGTGTCCGACTATCAGACAAATGCGGGTGAATCGTCGAAAAGAAAAATACTGATTTTTTTGTTTTGTTCCGTAGCTTTCTTTTTCCTGTACATACGAGTGCAATTACTGGACAGCGGGCGTAGGGTTTGGGGACGGAGCTGTGCGGACCCGGGTCGTCGTCGCGCGGGTCCTCGGGGATTTTTTCCTGCAAAATTTGAGACCCTCTTTCTAATTTTCACCCCGGCCGGGTGAGCTCAGGCAAGGCGTCCTTCACGGGAGATCGAGGCGGGGAGTCGGGACTTCAGGCCATCCCCCCGCGGGGCCGGGAAGGGCCTGGCGGTGGGCGAGGGCAGGGGAGGGAGGCGAGCGGAGGGCTTGCCCACCCTCGGCGGTGCCCGTGGCGTCGGTGGGCACGTGGCTGTGGCTGCGGCTGCTGCGCTCGGCTCGGGTGGCTGCAGCCGGAACCAGCTCCGCGTGGGGCTCACGGACGGGTGTTTGTGCGGCGAGGTCGGGCGCGCGCGGTGGAAGGTGAGGTTCTGTCTGTCTCGTGGTTTGATCCCCGCGGTGCGGAAGGCCCTGCAGCTGCTCAGGCTCGTGCGACACCAAAGCACGCCATGGTCTTGTCTGTTCTCCATCCAGTGTCTCCTCAGATCCCATCTGCACTATCTCAGCTGTAGCCTTCTTCCTCGGGGGGCAACCGTGGGGATGAAAGACTTTGCACTCCTCACATCTGCCGCTCCCTCCTGGTCACGATTTCTTTTCCTCAGTTGAAGTTTAACTATTTCCCTAGCAGGAGGAGAGCTTAAGTCCCTAGGAGCGTGTCCCTGAGTTCACGTCCTCTGCTTCGGAGGCCATCGCTGTCTTGCACAGGGTGTCCTTGACACCCGTGATCCGCCTTTGAGATGGCAACGAATGTCTGCTTGTACAGAACGTAGTCCTCTCCCTCCGTGGCCTCTGTGGTGGCATCCCTTTGGAGAAGGCACCAACTTTATTCCGTCCCCTTGCGATCATTCTGCAGCAGGAGAGGCACGGGCTGCGGTGAACGTTTGTGGATCAGGAGCGGATTTTAGGATGCAGTAAATTGATTTTTCTCCGTTGAGCTGTGTCAGCTGAGATGCTGCTGGCCGGTGGTTTCTTCTCCAGCTCTCCAAGTCCTCCCTCCTGTGTTCCCCACGTTCCCTTATGATCCGTCCTGATGATGGTTAGTTAGCCAGGTCCTACATCGTTCCTTTCTCTTAAATACCACCAACAGCACCAGAGCCAGGGGGTCGGACACCATCAGAGCCAGGGGGTCGACACCATTTTGCTCCTTTGCTGTTGTTTTTTTTTCTCTTACCATTTGCCGCTTGAAAGCTTCCACTGCTTTTCTGTTTCTCTTTCATCTGGGCAAGAGCTACTCTTCCTCTGTACAGTAGGTGCCAAACATCATCCCTCCTTTCTTTTCTCCATCACCAGCATTGAAGATGAGCAGAGCCCCCAGACCAATGGGAATGTACAGAATTGTTATACTACTGAGCTGATTTCATTGTACAGAAAACCCTGCATGAAATGTTGTTACTGTATTTAATGTATAATGTATTCAAGGAATTTTAATATGGAGCTCTTTAAGAAGATCTTTATAGATACTCTGTGGTTAGAAGATTGTTGCTGATTTTTTTTTTTATTAATATTATTTTACTTTGTCTTAAAGAAGTTTTATTTTTCAAACATGTTATGTCCAACTGATTTAATTGGTGATCCCATGGAGCAACCAATTCTTCTATAATGATTTTCACCGTGGATGAATGAGACTCACCCTGGCACAGAGGACCAGGGCGTGACCCAGGTACTGCTTA
The DNA here is from genome assembly GCA_025345505.1 of Todiramphus chloris collaris. NCBI lineage: Eukaryota > Metazoa > Chordata > Aves > Coraciiformes > Alcedinidae > Todiramphus > Todiramphus chloris. The sequence goes on along the minus strand of JANVCC010000094.1, from coordinate 1,096,079 downwards.
AGCCTTCAAAATAAGGCTTCAGTAAGACTAATGCTGTAGATGTGTGATTTGCCCTTCACAGAAAGGGTGGATTTCACCCTTTTAGTACAAATCATCTCCAACTCTCTGTGCAGGGAAAGAACCAGCAGGAATTTAATCCAGTGGTGACCACCAGCTTAGTGACTTCAGAGGAAATCGTTTCTGTGTTTCCCTGAGGCTGGAAACCAGTTGGGGAGAGGCTGGACTGGATTTGGATCATCCCAGCCCCATCCGTAGGGTCCAGCAGGGCTTTCAGCTGCCATCTTCCTGGGACATGGTGGCTTTGGTCCATTGTGCCCACGGGGACCTGCATGGTCCATCCCCTCCGTATTGCACCACCTGAGTTACACTGGTTTCCCTGGGCTTAAGGTCTGGTATAGAATTATTAATTTTACCCAAATAAGTACCTGGGTGGAGGAATTTCTTGTATAAAGATCCCATACTGGGTACTGAATAACGGATGGGAGTGTCTAATGTAAGGACACCTAAAAGGAAAGCAAAAAATCAGTACGGGCTCCTTTTCAGAACAGAGATGAAATCATGAAATTTTAACTTGCTATTAAATTCCTGCTGGTAATTTTTGCTTTGTCTCCCCCGACAGCAGAGAGGTGGGGATGGGGGGTTGTACCAGGCATCCTTCTGAACCCACCAATAGAACGGCTGTTTGAAGAGATGCTGAGTTTGGTATTTTATTGATGCTAGAGATGCCAAGATGCTGTTATTTTACCCTCGAAGGAGATGCCAGGCTGCTGTAAGCCCGGGCAGCACCAGTCTGTTCGTGCAGTCATTGGGTTGCAAGTGTGAGTTACCAAAATCCAGCCAAAGGTCTGGTCTTTCCAGCAGCAACAAATTGTATTTGCTTTTGTGTTGTGAGCCTCTAGAAGTACCTAGGAAACAGTGCAGGAGCCCTGTGCTGAGGCTGCCTGGAGCAGGTGTCCCTCTTGCCAAGAGGGACCATTTCAACACATCCCCATTTCCCCATCTGAATGGTTGCCCACCTCTCTCTCTTTACCCCCGTTCTTTACGTACTTGGAATACAGGTTTCACTCTGTGCTTTTTGATTACAGAGGCTTATTGTTCAAATATTTTAATGAAGTGTAAAATTATCCGTAGATCTAAGTGGTTTTCCTTTACACTTTGGTGGCAGGTCAGGATAAGTGGTAATTTATGGCACCAGCAGCGTGCTGGGTGCTTTTACAGGCTGGAGCATCTTCCTCTGCAAACTTGGAGGTCCCAGAGGTGAGACCATCACTTTGGGAATGGGTTTAGTGTCTCACCGAGGCATCTGATGGTGTGCAGTCCATGGGAGATGGACACTGGGTGGCTGTTTTGCCAAGAGCTTGTTATGTAAAAGCAGCTCGGGGGCAAAGCCCCTGAGATCCTTGCTTTTTGACAGCAGTTTAGGAGTCCTTTCTTTTTTAGTTTTATTTTGATGGTGCTGCCTGGCACATTCAAAGGTTTTTTTAATAAAATGTAGGTCTTTCCAGCAAGACCTTTGGCATCCACGGGCTGCTGTGAGAGATCATCCACGTGCAGGGAAGCAGCGCTGGGAGTTGCACGGTGGAGGACGCGCCGGGATGGCAGCGCGAGGTTGTCCATGAGCACTTTACAATCCTTCTCAGGGGCTGGGCACTGTGCTGGGTTCCAGCCAAGGCAGGAGGTGAGGGTCCCGCATCCTTGGAACGAGCACTCGGTGGGTCAGCTTTGGGTAGTAGCTGTGGAAAGTCTTCTGTGCTGTTTTGGGACATGGTGTCAATGTGGCCAGTTGCTGGATGAGCTCTTCCTGCTGCAGCGTTGATCCTGTTGGGAGGCAGGTGGAAAAGGAGGCAGAGAGATGTTCTCCAGAGCAAAGAAGCACTGCATCCGATGTTTTATTTCTGTCGTGTGGCCACTGCACAGCTCAGGGTCTGGATGAGGTTTTTGATTTGTGCGTTGGGGACTTTGGCACTGTGAAGATGTCGTACGCGTGTTTCTGATGCTCTGCTCAGCCAAGCCTGGATGGTACCACCAGGCACTGGAGAATTCAGGAGTAGGAGGACAGGCTTTACTGGAGGGGCTGGAGGACTCCATTCCTGTAAGGTCATCAAACCTGGGACTGAGCCGGAGTCTCTGCTCACAGTGTGGATGGCAGAAGTAGCCAGAGGAGCAATAGGAGAACTCAGCAGGAATTTTTGGTCCCTCTTTTGTACATCAAGTTAATAGTGCTGCTTCCAGTCACGGTCCCGCTCCACCAAAACTCATCAAATAATTGCTGTGAAGGGGCTCAGGCTACTGCTGCCATGGTTGGTGGGAGGTGTTCATGAGGTTCAGTGACCTTGGCATCATAACACTCCTGGAACTCAAACATACAGGAGCTCCCAGTACCAGCTCCTAAGACCTACTGCCATTTTTTTTGTCCATACCTGGCATGGCCATTACAATAAACGATGCCAGAGATTCAGTCATCCCTGTTCAGTCCCTCCTGGACTTCCAGAGATCAGGTTTTTGGGACAAAGGAGAAGAGCTTCACCCCCCGCCGAGCTTGCGTGGCACAATTTGGGTGAGGGTTTGCAGGGCTGCAGCAAGGAAGGGAATGCACAGAGTCAACTGTGCTCCTGGACTGGTCCTCTTGGTGCCATTCAGCTTTTGGTATTGAGTGGGGCATTAAATGGGCACAACTCTGTGAGTCCCTGGAGCGATGGGCACATGGGTACCGCCAGCTGAGGCCGAGCTGGGTCCATCTGGGTGCTTAGGCTCAAGAGCAGGGCAACTGCTGAGCTTCCAGGGGGGCCCTCAGTGGCTTCAGTCTGGGAAAATGCTGATTTTTTATTATTTTTGGTTTTAATATGAGGTGTCTGAACAGCCAAATCTAGAAATCTCTTGAGTTTGTGCTTCGTAGCAAAAGGTAAATCGTTCTATCTTGGGGGTGGGAGGAGGGTGATATCTGAGGGGCAGAACTGAAAGAAACCAGATTTCCTATTTTATTATATGAGAGCTATTTTTCCACTAAATTACCACTTGCTAAATGGTGCCCTTTGTCTGACTGTAAATAGGCAGGTGTGCCGTGAAGACGCGGGAAGGCTCCTCGTGGCCACATCCATCCGATCCACTCTGTCCACGCGGTATTGGGCTCATTTGTTTTATACTTACAAAATTACAGAAATAAAAGCAATTTTACTGGACGACTCTGCTGGGGCTTTTTTTTTGTTGTTGTATGGTTTGTTTTGGTTTGGGGTTTTTTTTTGGGGGGGTTGTCGTATTAAATTATTTTTGCTTTTCTTACCCCGTTTATGGCTGATTTGGGGGACATTTGGGAGCCCACGGAGCTGTGCAGAGTGCCTGAGGGCATTCTTCAGCCGTAAAAGGAGCTGTGCTCACCAGATCAGGATTTCTTGTGGGTTTTCAGAGCAGCCAAACTAGAAATGGAGCTGAGCTTGTCTCTGGCATGGGACGCCAAAGGGAAAATGAAAGGAGTGGCATGATCTGACTGTTGGGAATTTTTTTAAGTACCAGCTAATTTGCTCTGGGGGCACAGGAATACAAATAACCGTGCTAATTTTGACTGTATCCAGAATAGTCCTCACCTTATCTCCCCCAGCTGAGAGAGGAGGTTTAAATAAGCCCTGCAATGACCTCCCCAAGAAATAATTATTAAATAAATAATAATTAGATAACTTGGCCTCCTCTGATGAGTGGCACAGGGCCTCGGGGCCACGTGTTTCCATCGCCGCATCTCCCGGAGCTCTGCCCGTGGTCGTGTTTTGAGCAGAGAATCCTGTGCAGTTCCAAGTGGTGTTTGGAAGCAAATTTGGGTTCATGGCAGCACCTGCCCAGGGTGCGTTTTTGCAGGGCCGTTGCCCTGTATGCCCCTTCCCAACAATACAAACAGGAGAAAGGTGCTGCACAGGGTCTTCCCAAACCTTTGTAACTCAAAGGGGTGTGGGACACCCCAGCAAGCACTGATTTTTGGAAAGGGCTGTTGCTTGACCTCCTCTTTCCACATGCAGATGTAGTCTCCAGTGTCAGCTCCTGGAGGCCACCACTGCCATGGCTGGAGGAGGCCCTCACTGGTCCCCTGTACCCGCTGCTCCTGAGGATGCAGCTCTGTCTCAACACACAGCAGTGAAGACCAGAAACCCCCAAATTTCACATCTGATGTTGCATCCATCCCTGGGCCACTGGTGACCATCATAGAACCATTCTGCTTGTAAAAGACCATTTATTGAGTCCAACCGTTCCCCCAGCACTGCCAGGGCACCACTGACCCGTGTCCCTCAGCACCACAGCTCCACAGCTTGGAAACCCCTCCAGGGATGGGGACTCCGGCACTGCCCTGGGCTGATGCATGTCTTTCAGAGGCACGATTCAGAAAACAGGTGTTACCACCCAAAAAAACCCCCCAAGGGTTCCTGTAGCCCATGGCAAGCATTCAGCCTCCTCACAAGGGGTGTGTGCCACCTTCACAGCAGCTGCAGCGGGCGCAGGGCTGCTGGCACCCTTCAGTATGCCCAACATCTGGGGTTGGTGTGTTTGCTCTGGCGTTGGCGACACCATTGTCGAGGTATTTCCAGGGAGACCTGTCGCCATGGCAACCAGGGATGGAAACTGCTTCTGTGGGGTGAGTACCACCAAAAACATCTGTCTGCGCCGGGGCGTCGCAGCGCGGGCCGGGCACGGAGCGGAGCCAGCCCTGCTGGGAAGGAGCGAAGAGAGGTCAAGGACAAGTTAAAATTGGAAAGAAAACTGAACATGCCGTTTCGTAGGACCTTGCTTGCTCTCATCTGCCAATTTTTTTCCACCACCCCCCCCAGCTTTTTATGGCCAGCGGGGCAGCGTGACCATCTCCTCTGGCTGATGGGGACAAGGGGATCTGCGGTGGCCAAGATTTCTGGGAAGAGCCACCAACTTGCAGGGGCTTTTCTTGGTGACCTCGGCCACCACAGGCCCCCTTTCCACCCACCGTCGTATTTTAAATCTACTTGCCACTCTGTTATTCTTCCCCGTCCCAAGATTTGTAGCGTGCTGCGCATTTTTGTGCTGAAATTCAGCGCTCCATGCTGGAAGCTGCCAAGCGTGAGTCTGGATTGTGTAATGAGCTTCATCTATTATTTTTATTATTTTTTTTCCCCCAAGAAGTTTTTGGAAAAGCAACATCTGACAGCCTGGAAAGCCCTGATAGCTTTTATGCCTATTGTAGCTTTGCTTTCTGGGTGCGGGTGGGCTCGAGCCCGCTGTAGAGGCTTTCAGACCACCCTCCTTATGCCCCAGCAGCTCCTCCAACCTCTGGGTCCGTGTCCGTGAAGCCAGGGTGAACTGAACTCACATCTCCAAATGTCGCCCTTAAAAATACCATTTTTTGCATTTTTCCCTTGACAGCCCCAAGCAGAGGTTGAGTTTGTTTAATGGGTGGGGGAAGGAGTTGCTTTCGCAGTCGTGCGCCCAGTCCTGTGCTAAGCCTGCGGCAGCTTTGCCGGGGATGCCCTCAGAGGGTCACCAGCTCGTCATGCCCTTGGTGCCTGAGCCAGCTGGAGATGAAGGATGTGCTGGATGAGGCCAGGCCTGGTGCTGGAGACTGGGCAATGCTTGCTGACCCAGGAGGGCATTTGGGCAACCCGGTCCTGGGGCTTTGCAACCCTGGGCACTAACACACAGGCTCATTTGCTGTCATTGCTTCCGTTTTCCCCTCACGTGGGCGGTGGAGCTCTAGGGTTCTCCTTATTTCTACCTGATCTCTACCTGGTTTTGCTCTCTGTGACCCCACGCTGTCCCACTCCCAGTGGCCTTGGCCCCCTGTTTGCATGCTGCTGGGGTCAAGCCCAGCTCAGCTCTTTCTGTGCCTCTGGCAAAGCCATCCTGAGTGACCAGGACCTGCTGCAGCCCAGCTCGAGCTGCCGCCACCCCGGCAGCAGCATCCGCTGCCTCCGCACCTCGGCACCGCAGGCCGGGCACCCCGGGGCCTCCCGCCCCCTCTGCTTGAAAGAGGCCAAGAGATGCAGAGAATGGCTCAGAGGAAGCGGCTGCGAGCTATCAGCAGCGCTGCACGAGGTTGTTTCCCAGATAAAAACATCCCCAAGATCCCAGCTGCGGTGCAGGCGCCTGAGCAGCGAGTCGTGGGCACCCCTCGGGCTGCACCTTACACAGCAACCTTGTAAACCCCTCCCCACTAAGTCTTCTTTTTTTTTCATTTTTTCTTTTTATATTTTTTCTCATTTAGGTGTCACGGTGATATCTTTATAACCACAGCAGATTATTGCAGGCAGGAAGCAGCCCTGAGCTGGCCTCAGGACAGCCCAGCACTGGAGCCGCAGCAGAAAGCGGCACAGCCCCGTGAGCTCAGCGTCTCCCAGCAGGCGACGGCCCCGGCCAGGCAGGTAATCCAGCAGCCTCCTGGCCCGAGCAGAGCACTTCCCTGCCATTCCCACCTGGCAGAGGCGGGCAGGTGTGTAAGCAGCTCACCCGGGTTACCCCCAGGAGCAGCTTCACTGCAAACAGGGGCGTGGGGCGCAGGGGCAGACGGGCACGCTGGCCAGCTGGCACCGCTCGCCCTACCACGTCACGGGCACCAGCCCTGACCGATCAGCTCTCCTGGTATAAAGTAATTTAAAGAGTGGCAAACAACTGGTGTGGGCAAGGTGTGAGCGATGCTGGCATGCGATCCCACGAGAGTTTAGGCTAGGGGTTTTTTTTCCCAACATTTGTGTGCCATGGCCAAGAGGGTGCCAGGGCTGGGTGCCGACAGCAGCCCAGGAGAAGACCCAGGACCCAGAGGTGCTGCTGTACTGGGGTGTCCTGCTCCCCACATTGTCCCAGCTGCATCCATGGGGTCTGGTCCCACTCATCAGCTATAATGTGGCTCCGAGAGATACTAAAATGGGAGATGCATGTTATGTCCCAATGGAAAGTATTTTAGCTAAATCCATGCTATAACCATTTTATTGACTCCGAGTACCAGAGAGAAGGTTAGAAGTGACTCTTTTACAAGTCATTTTGCTGTTAAATTTAGCTGGCCTATTTTCATTATCCCCATGGCTTTGGCAAGGGTGAGCCGCCTTCCCTAAAAGGCCTCGTTTCATACAGTAAGTTATTTGCTTCTCTCCTGACAGATAGCTAAGCTTATAAGGTTTGTCTGCTCTGCTCAATAGCAGTATCAGCCTTCAATCTCGTATGATTAGCATCGGCATTTTGTATTTGCTCTTGGCTCCCCCTCTGCCGGCGTTCCACGTGGCCGAGGGCTGGGACGTTGGGACGATGTCACATCACTTGTAACGTGGGATCATCTGATTTTGATTCCCAAGCTTCATGGTACGATTTGGATAAATCGTTCATCTGCTTTCCCCCCCGTTTTCCCCATTGCCCAGCAAAGGGAATCAATTCGTTCCACTTGTTTTGCGGTTGTCGGCTCTGCAGAGCACTGAGTCGGTAGGGTCAACGTGATGCCAAGTGGTAGGCAGTTGAACACCAGAGGTGAGGATGTTCAAAGAAATGTGTGGGAAAGGAAAGATTAATCTCAGCAGATGAAACTTTTCCATTCTTCCACACCCATTTCCCTGCAGAGAGGGACCTTGTCGCAGCCTCGGTGCCTGCGGGCAGCCAGAGCCTCCTTCAAGGTCACTGGAGGCAGCAGATGAACCAGGGCTCACGGGATGGAGCCCTCGCCTCGTGGGTTTCTGAGGGAAACATTCCATTTCCCCCGAAAGCAACCCTCCTCAGCCCCAGCGCTCTCTAGCTATGCCCTTGAGGTTGCCCAGGGGGATGCAGGTTGTGTACAGGGTCCCCTGTCCTCAGCCTCGGTGCTTTCCCCCACCAACGAGCCCAAACCTTCCCCGACACTTCCCGCTGGCCCCAGATTTCAGCCGGGCACGTACAAATGCAGCCCCTCTCTCAGTGGCAGTCGCCTAAAGTGGTGCCTGTGCCACCCTGCCCAGCATCCCTCGCTGTGAGCCAGGCTGGCTGGCCCGGCCCCGCTCACAGATGTGCCTTTCAGGAAATGCTGTAAATGCTGAAAATGCTTTGAAATGTGCTCAGCCCAGCCCTGCGCAAGCACTGGGAGCTGGCCAGGCCCCAGCTGAGTGGCCTCACCATGCAAGGGGCACAAGTTGGGCACCTGGTTGCCCTGTGGGCTGGCTCCAAATTGCTGGTCTGGGGTTTCTGTGCCCCCAGCCTCCCCTTCCCCGACCCTTATCCCAGGACAGCCTTGGAGGGATAGAGCAGGACACAGGTTAGGGACACGCATGGGAAACCCGCAGCCGGAGGTGGCTGCTGGGGCAGGAAAGATGATACCCCATCCCCAGTTCCCAAAATCCTCTCCCTGCACCCCCACCATCTCCTCCGTGCCTTGTTGTCCCCGCTCACCCCGAGCCCTGCCCACAGCTCCCCTGTCCCCAGGGAGGGCCCCTTCCTGGGCAAGGGTGCATCCCCCATGGGCGGGCGGCTCCGTCCCGGTGGCACGTGGGCTTGGCAGCGGGGTGGCCCTGCGCCCTCCCACGCCCTGTCCCACCCCCGGACCATGTAGGGCACCAGCTGCTCCCAGCCCAGAGCTTATAGGAAAAGGAAACCCTGTCCCTGCGCAGAGGAGGAAACCCGACAGCCCAGATGTGCAGAGAGCAACGCTGATAGCATTTTTTTTTTATTATTTTCTTTCCTCTCCTCCTCTCTGCAAACAGAGGAGTTGCTGGAGCGGGCACGGCCCGACCCACGGCACAGCCAGCAGCAGGAGGCTGCGGCACAGCCCTGGCGCAGCCATGGGGCAGAAGTGCATGGAGAAGGTGTCCTCCTTCCTCTTTGAGTATGACACCCCCAGAATGGTGCTGGTGAGGAACAAGAAGGTGGGACTGACCTTCCGGCTGATCCAGCTCATCGTCCTGGCATACATCATCGGGTAAGGCTCCCCGGCGCCCGCCTCACCCCCATTTAATGCTTTGCCACTGGGTTAAAAAGCAACGGAGACAAAGGGGCTTCGCTGTCCCCTGTATCCCAATGCAAGCTGGGGGGTGGTTATTGCTGCTGGCTTTGCATCTCCTTGGTTGTGGCCACTCCAGTGCTGCCCAGTGTCCCACCACAGGCCTTCCCGATGGCTGTCTGGTCCCCAGTCCTCAGAAGCTGCTGGCTCTGCGGGCTGGAGGCTCACTGCTGCCCGGTCCTGCTCTGTGCGCTGGGGCCCCAGCTCCTCGCTGAGCTGCATCCAAATCCCGCTCGAGCTGCTGGACGGTGGCCTGAGAATCTGTTGTTATTTTTATTTTCATTTATATTAACTAAGAGTCAGCCAGGGCCAGCGCAGTGATTTGTGAGACCCTAGCGGCTTGAGACAGGACCATAAATCTCCCTGTCCGTGGTCCCGCCAGGGAGGCAGGGCCAGCCCAGCGCCGGGGGCTGGGATGGAGCCCGGCTCTAAAGCTTGTGGGAGGCAGCCCCGAGAGCAGCCACGGTGCAAGAGCAACTGCTTAAGAAGGCAGCAGGCAGGCCCAGGGCCATGCACGGCTGAGCGTCCTTGGGTGCCCCGGAGCTGCTGCTCCCACCACGGCAATTCAGTCCCTGTCCCCTGGGCACGGGACCATGTGCTATGGTGTGTTGATAGAAACCTCCGCTGTGCCCACGTGGCTGCTGTGGGCTCAGCCCTTGACAGAAACCAGCAGCCTTCCATTGGGAAGGGTCCCACGGCAGAAGGTTTGCAGGGAGAGGGGGGTTTCTGGGTGTTCTGGGGGCACAGGGTGCCTAGTGCAGCCCAAAGCAGAGGCAATAGCTCCCAGGGCTCAGTGCAAGTGAGTAGCTGTGGGGAGCAACGGTGCCTGTCCCTGCTTTTGGCACTGATCACAGAATCACATAATGGTTTGGGTTGGAAGGGATCTTTGAAGATCATTTAGTCCAACCCCTGTTTTTCCTGGAAAGGAGGAAAATCTTCCCAAAGGGTCATGGTGGGACCCCCGTGTCACTCCCACCCTGCTCACTGGTGCATTGGCTCACGTGGGCAGTCCTGATCCCAAACCACTGCCAAGCCAAGGTCTCAAGGATGCTCCATTGTGAAGGTTTTTGCACTGGCCCAGACTGGTGTTACTGGGACCAGCATTGGCTCGCCACAGGGCTGAGCCCGTGAAGCCCCACGGCTCCAGCAAACCCAGGCAGGGGCAGCCACCAGCCAGCAGAGACAGTTGCTCAGAGCCAGACTTGCTACAGAAACGTGGCTTAAGCAACCCAGCCACAGCAGGACCCGCAGCAGGAGGGCCCAAACGAAGAACCAGCTTGGGGGTGACAGCCTGGGCTGCAGGGGAGGAGCTTGGCATAAAGTTGCCGTAATTCCTAAGTTCTTGCTGGTTTGGTGGGGCTGGGCTCTGCTGGGCAGGGTGAGCTCGGCTGCCGATGGCCCCACGGGGCGCTGGCATCCCCTCGCTGCCTGCAGCACGGGCTCCGGGTCCCTGCCCGCCCCCAGTCACGCTGCTTGAGAGGTCTGCTTTGAAAACAAGTTTGGCAGGCAGATATTTATTTATTTGAGGTCACAGAATCACAAGATCCCAGCATAAGGGGGGCGGGAAGGGACCTCTGGAGACCATCTGGTGCCACCCCCCTGCCCCAGCAGAGTCATCCAGAGCAAGGGGCCCAGCATTGCATTGTCCAGGCAGGTTTGGAATCTCTCCAGAGAAGGAGATACTCAATTTTCAATATTCGATCAATATTGAACTGTTCAATACTCAATTACCCCAACCTCGGTCCTCCTTGGCAGCAGCCATGGGATGCTCATGGCGATGTGCCGGTGCCCGGCTGTGCTGGAGGAGTGCATGGCAGTGCCATCAGCGGAGAGGAGGGACATGAGGCTGACCCTCCTGTGACACCCAGCGTTACCCACAGGGAGCAGCTCTGCTTTCTGCTGTTTCGCTGAGATAAGAGGGTATCGCTGCCAGCCAGGCCGTGCCAGGCACTCCCCGGCTGAACTTCACTTTCTGGCTTTTGTCCCCTGAAACCCTCGCACGTGAGGAGGCTTTGGGCTGAGCCACGGCATGGGGCTGGCAAGGGAAGAGGGCTCAGTGACTCTGTCACTCAGAGAGCGATGCCAGGGGGCTTTTACCACCTAGGCAGCGTTTACAGCGTGAAGTGGAAATGATCTTGTTTGCCATGGGCACAGCTCAGTAGCAGGGTGGGGGCCGCATCCTGCCCTGCCACTGGGAGGCTGTGTCACAGAGGGGTGCCCACCCCTGTGTGCCCACAGTCACCTCTGCCAGGGCAGGATGAGGTGGCAGCAGCAGAGGCTGCACCAGGGGTGGGTTTAGGGAAATACACTCCACTATGGTGCTGCCCACTTGACACCATCTCCCGTAGCATCCTCGCAGCCAAACTGAGCCCGTGCGCTCTGGAAGATCAGGTAGTGAGGTGGATTGTGGACTGGCTGAGGGAAAGAAGTCAGAGAGCTGTGGTCAGTGGGGCAGAGTCTAGTTGGAGGCCTGTGTCTAGTGGTGAGTAGGTTGAGAGAGGTTCTCCTGCCCCTCTACTCTGCCCTGGTGACACCTCATCTGGAATAGTGTGTCCAGTTCTGGGCCCCTCAGTTCAGGAAGGACAGGGAGCTGCTTGAGAGAGTCCAGTGCAGAACCACAGAGATGATGGAGTGGAGCATCTGCCTTATGAGGAAAGGCTGAGGGAGCTGGGGCTTTTTATCTTGGAAAAGAGGAGGCTGAGGGGTGACCTCATTAATGTCTATAAATACATAAAGGGTGAGTGTCAGGAGGATGGAGCCAGGCTCTTCTCTGTTATGTCCAATGACAGGATACGGGGCAATGGGTGTAAGCTGGAGCAGAAGAGGATCCACAGAAACAGAAGGAAAAACTTTCTCACTGTGAGGGTGATGGAGCCTGGAACAGGCTGCCCAGAGGGGCTGTGGAGTCTCCTTCTCTGGAGGCACTGAAAACCTGCCTGGACACGTTCCTGTGTGACCTGCTCTAGGTGGTCCTGCTCTGGCAGAGGGGTTGGACTCGATGATTTCCAGAGGTCCCTTCCAACTCTTAACATTCTCTGCTTCTGTAATTCTGTGCCCAGCTCAGAGCCTCCTGCAGTCCTGAGGGCACTGGGGAAGATCCCCAGTGTAACCAGTATGGCCCTCTGCCTTGGGAGAGGTGGTTGGAGCTGGGGGTGGCAACAGTGCTGAATTTCTGCTCCCATCCCTAGGTACTGGGGCAGATGCCATCCCTGAGGTCCCTGTGCCCTCTGTCCCAAGGTGCCAATGGGGATGCAAGCCAAAAACCACCATCCCAAAGAGGTCCCCATTAGGTCCAGCACCACTCAGGCAAAAAGGATAAAAAAACCCCACCCCTGGGGCAAAAAGGGCTTTTTCCCTGGGGAAAATCGAGTTTCCCCCATTTTCCTCCACACCCTTCAGTCAGGTTCCTGGGGACGGGCTGCGATGCCAGGCTGGCATCCCAGGCCATCCCACAGGCAATGTGCGGGTTCTGTCAGAACCAGCGGGACCGGTGCCCGCGGCGGCAGGGACAAAAAACAGATCTCTCCTTTTTTAGTGCCGGGAACGCTCCACGGAGCCGCCGGAGCCCATCCCGAAATGGTTGCCTGCCCGTGTTTATAGTCTCCCCGAGCCGGAGTTAATCCAGCGGCAGGGTGTTTATGCCATAGGTTAAACAGTGTCAGGAGCCGGCGCTAATGGCCGTGGGACGGGCTGGGAAAGGCTGGCACAGCCCCTGCCAGCATCCCTGCTCCCACAGCCCTCTCACACCGGGAGCCACAGCTCCGAGCTGGGTGGGGAAGGGTGGCCCTGGATGTGACCCTGGAGATGCTGGGGTTGGGAGAGTGTCTGTGAAGTGGCTCAGGAGGGGCCGAGGGTGTTGCTGAGCTCGGGAAGATGTGAGTGGCCGGTGGCCACCCTGCTCCACTTGCCTTCACCCCTCCAGCTGCAACGTGTCCCAGTCCCAAAATAAATCATCCCAACATGGAAGTCAAATCCATTAGCTGCCTGGTAGCAGAGCTCAGCAACACATCCCTCACCCAGCTGGAGGAAAGTTGGCCAAGAAACCCCAAGGTGAGACTCAGTAGAAGAAACCCCAGTTCACAGCAAAGGGCTGAGGCTTGGGATTTCTGCAGATGAGTGCTGGTGGCCGTGTTCACCCCACCAATTTTCTCTATCCAGGTGGGTCTTCCTCTATGAGAAGGGCTACCAGTCTCAGGACAGCATTGTCAGCTCAGTCTCGGTGAAGCTGAAAGGCCTGACTCTGACCAATGAGAGTGTTCTTGGCCCTCACATCTGGGACGTGGTGGATTATGTTTTCCCACCTCAGGTAAGAAGGAAGGATTGGGTGGCTTTGGGGGGTTGTTTTTATCTCGGCAGCCACTTTTCCCCACTTGTTGGGGTGCAGATGGACTTCTCACTGTAGGCTTTCCAAGGGGTTAACCATGACATGGTGTCCCTGCGGTGGAGAGTGCTTGCTCCTGCCACAAGTCTCTGCCCACATATCACCCCTGGGGTGCATGTGGTGCCCGGGACCAACCATGGTTGATGGGGCATGTTGGAGCCTGCCTTCAGAAAGATCAAGGCTCCTCTGGTGCCTTCAATGAGCATCTCAAGCAGTACGTGAGGTTCTCCGCTGTCCCTGGGGCTATTGGCACTGCAGCTCCTCAGGGCCACCACCAGCTTCCTGAGCTGCAGCAGGGGAGGGCAGAGGAGCCAAAGTTAGGAAGAAAGGTGCTGTCTGCCTGGACACGTCCCAGTGGTTTGAGTGCCCGGCCCCAGGGAGAGGCTCCTTGCAGAAAGTCCATCAGAAAACACTGTGCTGGCTGTGAGCTCGTTGGCTGTGTCTCCACAGGGGGACAACTCGTTTGTGGTGATGACCAACTTCATTATCACCCCTGGACAGAAACAAGGAACCTGCCCGGAGGTAAATGCACCGGCTTCCTTCAGCTTCTCTGATTGAAGGGGGTGTGGTGGGGCACTGGGGAAGGGGCTTCCCTGGCACTGAGAGTTTCGTAAAACCTGAGCCTGGCCCCATGTTCTCCTTCCTGACTCATGAGTGCCACGCGAAGGTTTTTATTCTGCCAACAAGCGGCCAGCATCCGTTGCAGTTTTCTTCCCTTTGTGATGCTCAAGCAGAGCAGAGCCACAGCTTAAATAAAAGCACCGTGCTGGAGTTTAAGAAATGAAATCCCCCCCCTTTTCCTGCTAAATCCGGACCCCCTCGGTTGGGAAGCGGTGTGCGGACGAGGCTCTGGCCGCAGCTGAGCACTGCTGCTGGGCGAGGCAGGAAGGACGGAGGGTCCGGCGTCGCAGGGGGTGATGCTGAGAAGCTGCTTTCTCCAAACAGCTGCCCGACGCCGGGCTCTGCTCGCAGGACAGCGACTGCAGCCGAGGGAAATACAGCCGCCAGGGACAAGGTATGGCCCGCGGTATGGCACACGGTATGGCACATGGCACACAGTATGGCACATGGCATATGGTATGGCACATGGCACAGCCCGTGGCCCCGCAGCTCGGCACCGACCTTTCCAGAGGAGAGCAATGAGGCGGGGGAAGGGACTGGAGGGAACATCTTCTGAGGAGAGGCTGAGGGAGCTGGGGTTGTTCAGCCTGGAGGAGACTCAGAGGGGACCTTGTCGCTCTCTCCAACTCCCTGGAGGGAGGGTGTAGTCAGGTGGGGACCGGGCTCTTCTCCCAGGCAACTCCTGACAGGAGGAGAGGCCATGGCCTGAAGCTGTGCCAGGGGAGGTTTCAGTTGGATATCAGAAAGCCCTTCCTGACAGAGGGTGATCAGCCATGGAATGGGCTGCCCAGGGAGGTGATGGAGTCACCATCCCTGGAGATGTTTAAAGAAATGTTGGATGTGGCACTGAGTGCCATGGTCTAGACGATGTGGTGGTGGTGGGTCATATGCTGGGCTGGATGACCTCAGAGGGCTCTTCCAGCCTCACTAACTCTGTGATTCTGGAGAGACACGAAGCCACATGGCTGGGGTGGCCAGACCACCAGTTGACAGGGTTTGGGGAAAGCCTCTGATGCGTTGGGTGAGGGTCCCACAGGGGCTGGTCCTGTTTTCCTCTTCTGAAAGGTATCTGGGCTGTAGAAAGCTCTGGCAAGGAAAGGTTAATTGAGAATAGTTTCCCCCAAACCACCTCTTTTTCAGGCGTTTTCTGAAGTGTATTTTATCAAGAAAAATGCCTAGTTGCTCCTCTGTCCAATAGTGCAAGAGAAATCACTGGCCCCAGCTGAGAGGCCACAACTAATCACCCTTCATAAAAAGGGGCACCAAAGCCCTGAGTATTTTGTGCCTTGGATGCCTGTGGCAGTGCTGAAGCCCCCAACCAGATCCCCCCCATCCCACTGTGAGGCTGGAATTTCCCAGTTTGCAGAGGTGTGAGCACTGTCTCTCTTGACCACAGGGCTCATGACGGGCAAGTGTGTGCATTTCAACAGCTCGGTGAAGACCTGTGAGATCTTTGGCTGGTGCCCAGTTGAAGTTGATGACCATGTTCCCACGTAAGGAATGATGTTGTTGCCCCATTTTCCACCCTGGTCCCACCCCAGCTGCACCAGCAGCACTCGATGTAGGGCAAAGCAAGCTGGGGCTGGTTGCTGCCAGTACAGCCTGGGTCAGTGCAAACCCTGTGCCTGTACCTGCTGCCCAGTGTCCCCAGGGGGTTTGTGCCTCTCCTGGCATGGTTTGCTGGCAGCTCACCTCATCTCTGCTGGGTGCTCTTGCATGGACCAGAAGCCCCCATCTATCCCATTTGCCTTCAGAGTAAAGTTGTGCTCCGTCCATACGATGTTCACCTCCAGCTTCCATTGGCCACTGTGAAGCACCTTCTGGGAGATGCAAAGCCCTTTTCTTCCTTGCAGGGGTGGGAGGCACAGGGACAACCACAGGTCTACTAAGGAGCCCAAGAAAGTATGCAGGCCCTGGAGCTCTCTTCCAGCCACCTCACTGTGCTCTGGGGGTTTCTTGACTGAAATCCCATCACCTCTGTCTCCTAACAGGTGCCTCCAGCCGTCCTCGGGGCTTTTCTGAACCTTGTTGGGATCTTTCACTTAGAAAGGGAAGGGATGAAGTGACCAATTTTTCTGGGTCCTGCCCACCCCTGTTTGGATGAGTCTTCACCAGATGGGCTTTCCCTAGAGGCTGGCTTCCCGAGTGATAGACACATGTCAACACTTGTGTTTTTCAGCCCTGCCCTCTTGTCAGAAGCGGAGAAGTTCACCTTGTTCATTAAGAACAGCATCACCTTCCCCAGGTTCAAGGTGTCCAGGTAAGGGGAGGTTTGGGGGGATGATTTCTGCTCGGTTCCCTCAGTCATGTCCCTCGGGAGAAATGATGGGTGTAGCTGGATCCTTGATATAGAGGATGCTGGCCCTCATCAGCAAGCCCAGGACTACTATAACTGCTGCATTGATCACCGGATTAGTTGATGGGAACTGAAACATTTCCCTCCTAAATCTGTCCCACCTCAGATGATAGCTGTGGTCACAGAAAAGGTTTCTGGAATGAACACCCTCTGAGTTCCCCTGACATGATGCATGTGAAAATACAGTTTCTCCGACCCTTCATTTTTCTTCTCCCTTTTCCTCCCTGACAGTAACAGTAGAATACCACATGGCACAGGGGGGTGTGAGCAGCCAGGGCAAGCTTGGTGCCCCGAAATGAGCAGAGGCTCCTCTTCCCATCACGGTTCCCCCCCATTTCTGTGACGGGTTACAGGGTTGGTCCCTCGCAGGCAGCTCTGGAAACGGTGCCGCCGGCCAAAGGCGCAGCCGTAGGAGGATTTGTGATGACACTGATTATATATCTGATTTGGAACAAGCCACCAGAAGCTGTTTGTGCTGCAGGCGGTGGATACTTCTCCCTGCGCCACGGCCAAGGTTAACCCCCCTGGCAGCCAAGCTTGGCAGCATCTCGAGCTGACCTCGCACCTCACCCCGGGGTGGCTGGGAGAGGGGATGCCCAGCAGCGGCTGGGAGAGGCAGTAGGTGGGGAGGGGACACGGTGGGGGAGAGCAGGTCCCGGGAGGTGAAGGTGTCTGGGCTGGCTGCTGTTGCAGGCGCTGGGCCAGAGCCAGCTGGGGTCATGGGGAAACTTCCTGCCTTTCATCAGTGGTGCTAGTGAACTGCTGAGCATCAGTGATGGGACCCAGCTGAGCAAGGCACAAGTCTTAAAAAACCATCGGGGTCAGGGAGGCTCCAAATACTATTTTTAGGCGAAAGAGCAGAATGGAGTTGAAGGCAAGACACTGTCCTTTCCTTTTCACCCTTTCTGGAGGAGAGAGCAAAGTCCAGCAAACTGTCAAAGCTGTGGGCTACACCGTCCATGAGCTGCCCCAGGAGGAAACTCTGGCTGGCAGAGCCCATGGGTGAGCTGGTGTGTGACCGAGAGAGGCAGCTGGGAGGGATGGTGGAGGCCACGGGAGGGTTTGCAAAGCTGAGGAATGAGAGAGGGCATTGCTAGAAGAGGTGAGGACAGGCAGCCACATGCTGGGTTTGTCCAGCAGGTGAAGCAGCAAACCCAAAGCAGAGCTGGAGAACGTCCGCAGGAAAGAGAACAACCGAGGGGCTTCCTCCATAAGAGGAGGTTCAGAGTTGTTGATGGGTTGGGAGAAACCAGGCAGGGCTGGAAGAAAGGGCCCACTCTCCATGTGTGGGGGCTGATGAGCACGTTGGGAAGAAGGACGAGGCCCTGAGTTTTGACATTATCTGGCTTTGAGCAATAGATTGGACCAGTGACCTCCAGAGGTCCTTTCCCACCCCAGTTACTGGGCTATGCAGATTCTTTCTTACTCTCTTTCCATTCGCAGGCGCAATTTGGTCGAGAGCGTTACCAAACAGTACCTGAAGAAATGCACCTATCACAAAGTCACCGATTCCTTATGTCCTGTGTTTGAACTGGGATACATAGTGAAGGAATCGGGTCAGAATTTTACCTTCCTGGCTATTAAGGTACTTCCAATTTCAAATGATGTCTCTTGTTGATATAGGGAGGGGAACAAGCACAGAACGATCATCCCCAAGCTGGTGAGACTTGAGGGAACTGTTTCCCAAGGACTAGCGAGGCAGTGTCAGAATTAGCTGTTGGAGATGATGAATCCGTCTGGACACAGCCTAATATTTAAGCCCATCTTGGAAACTCCCCTGCAAGTTTGACAAGACTTGTCACAGTAAACTCAGGGCTCAGTTTGTTTTAATTTGCGCAGTGAGTAATTAGAGCTGCGTGGCCAAATCCCATCCAGTTGAGCTCAGAAACCTTGGCTGGATTGTCAAATATTGGACACTGCACAGCTTTGCCCAGCACTTCTCAGGGTGGGTGCAGGAGTACCTGCTATTTTTGCATGGCAGAGCCTTATGCTAACATGGACCTGATGGAGAGGGTCCAGAGGAGGGCCACAGAAGTGATCAGTGGTCTGGAGCATCTCTCCTGCAAGGACAGGCTGAGGGGGTTGAGGTTGTTCAGCCTGGGGGTCCAAGGAAGGGTCCAAGAAGACCTTATTGAAGCCTTCTAGTATCTGAAGGGGGCTACAGGAAAGCTGGGTAGGGGCTGTTTACAAGGGTTTGTAGTGATAGGATGAGGGGTGATGGTTTTAAAGTAAAGGGTGGATTTAGATTGGACATTAGGAAGAAGCTCTTTAGTATTAGGGTGGTGGAGCACTGGAACAAGTGGACCAGGGAGGTGGTTGAGGCCCCATCCCTGGAGACATTCAAGGCGAGGCTTGATGAGGCTCTGAGCAACCTGATCTAGTTGAGGATGTTCCTGCTCACTGCAGAGAGTTGGACTAGATGACCTCTGGAGATCCCCGCCAACCTGGGGCATTCTATGATTCTAACTTTGCCAGGCATTAAAAAAAATCAGAGTCTTGCATATATTAAAGGTGCAAAAAGACGAGGCTGTGGGGCAGAGCCAGTTACAACCTGGAGCGAGCTCAGGAGGCATTGCTTCATTTCCCAGCTGGTGGATATTTCTCTCAGAGGAGGTTTTCTTCTCACTGTCATGGGTTCATTTCACTCTCCCCTATGACCGTATTAAATTGCCTTTGATTTTCCCTGTGAACAGTTTGATGGCAGGGTTGGAACACAGGAAATGCAAATCTTGTTGGCAAAATCAGGCAAGGAAAGGCTGTCCCACAAGGACCGCGGGGAGGCTGCAGTGAGCGCTGTTTCTCAGGACCATGCCTTGGACATGGGTTGCTGATCAGGAACAGAGGGTGTGAATTTACTCTGAGGGGGACAGATCCTGGCCCAGGCTGCTCAGAGAGGCTGTGGAGTCTCCTTGTCTGGAGAGATTCCCAACCTGTCTGGACACTGCGCTGCTGGGCCCCTGCTCTGGGTGTCCCTGCTGGATGGAGCAGGGGGGTGGCACCAGATGATCCCCAGAGGGCCCTTCCAGCCCCACCATTCTGCTGTCGTGTGATTCTGTGAGTTTAGCTGTGCATCCAGCAGCTAGGGCAGAAGCAAACACCTCTGCACAGGGTGATGTATAGGGCACAACGCTGAGGCTGCCCAGGATGGCTGGGGCAGTGGTGGGATCCATGTACCCTGGAGAGCCAGGACACTTCATAGCAGGCCACATAGGAGGAGGGGAAGCATTTCTCCCGAGGATGGCTAACCTCAGGACTCACCTCTCGGCTGCAGGGTGGAGTGGTGGGTATCACCATAGACTGGAACTGTGACCTCGACTGGCCCGTCCGGTACTGCAAACCTATTTACCAGTTCCATGGCCTTTACAATGATGACAGTAACGTTTCACCGGGCTTCAACTTCAGGTAAGGAGACCCCCTGTTTAACTCGTCAGGCAGAATTCAGAGGTGATGTCTTTTAGCATCCCACAGCACTTGAGGGATGCTGGAGGATCAGGGACAGTTCTTCAAAGTACTCCCTACCTTTGCAGTGCCAGACAGCAGTGCTTTCTTGAGAATGGAGTGAAAAAAGTGATAAGCCAGCCCTTGGCCTCACAATGACCTTGTTGCCTTTCTCTGTACATCTCCTCCCCCCCTTGCAGATGCTCCCGCTGAGCTGAGCTCTCGGGAAGTCCCTTGAAAGCCTGGACATAGTGCAGGGTCAGCTCACGTGTGGGGCACGAGCTGCTGCTCTCACTGCTGCTCTCCGTGGAGCTGCCACCAGTGCTGCCCTCATGTCCACTGTCGTGTAGCCCTTGGGGTCATCAGGGATCAGCACAAGCAGGAGCTTGAACTCCAGCTTGCAGGCAGGGAAACTGAGGCATGGTGGGGAGAGGTGCCAACAGCCCAGCTCCTCTAGGTAGGGTGGTTAAGGAGAGGGTCAGGAGCAGGTCTGTGACAGCACATCCCCAGATCTTTGTCCTGCTCTGCAGCCCACCACCATCCTGATGCTGTTGGGTTGCTGGGGGCTGTTAGACACCCTGGCAGGCCACTAGTGCTCACCATCTGATCCATCAGGTATGCCAAATACTATAAAGAAGATGGGATGGAAAAGAGGACCCTCTACAAGGTGTTTGGGATCCGGTTTGACATTTTGGTGAATGGCAAGGTAAGGGGGGCTAGGCATGGGGTTTGCCCCTGGATCCCTGGCATGGCAGCACCGTGTCCTCAGGAAGGTCCCAGCTCTGTAACACAGCACCAGGGTCTCACAGGGCCAGGAATACCAGTGGGAGTGGTTTCCACGGGTGCTGGCCCACTCACAGGAGTCCTTGGGAAGTGCCAGGGAAGGGAACAGAGAGTGAAAGCCCATTTTACAGGTCACATTTACCAGCTGCAGTGAATTCAGTGGTTTTGTCCCTAAAAACATCATGATGGGCTGGGGGGAAACTGTGGAAGTCAAAACCTTTTCCTGATATTTCTGAAAGCTGAACACTTGCATTTGCATTTTTCCATTTTTACTTTTTCTTCCCACTGAGAGAGAAGGCTTTCCTCATTGTGTTCCCACTGGGAATATTTAAAGGGGGGGTGTGTGTGTGTATATATATAATTTTTTTTTTCCTTAAATAAAAATAGGAAGCAAAAGAATTTCAATTTGTGGCAGCCTAAAACCAACCTACCATATTTTTCTGTTTGACCACTGAGCTGAAAAACAGTTCTTTGCCCAACTCCTGTGGTTGTGGTTTGGGTTGCTGCAAGGCACATTAGCTGAGCCCCACATACAGCTATGGCACTCATTCCCCCCCTCCCAGGGCTGATTGTAACTTATCACCTATTTTCTCTGATATTTTTCAGGCAGGCAAATTTGACATCATCCCGACCATGACCACAATTGGCTCTGGAATTGGTATTTTTGGAGTGGTAAGTTCAGATATTTCCAGCCTCTATATGGAAACTCTCAAATTATTCTCCTTGCCTGTAACAGGGAAGTGTCCCTGAGCTGTGCTGAAATACTGGCTCCTGCTCAGGCAACAGGGGATGGGGAAAGGAGTGGCTCTCCTGCCCTGCTGGGTCAGGAAAATACCTTCCTACTGAGCAGGGGCTGGTGGGCATCCTGCGGGCAGGAGCTGCTGCCCTGCCGAGCGAGGGGAAGGCAGCTGGTCATGGCAGAAATGTGTCTCAGAATCATAGAATCACAGGATGGTAGGGGTGGGAAGGGACCTCTGGAGATAACTGAGACCAACCCCCCTGCCCCAGCAGGGTCACCCAGGGCAGCCCACACAGGAACAGATCCAGGGGGGTCTGGAAAGTCTCCAGAGAAGGAGACTCCACAGCCTCTCTGGGCAGCCTGGGCCAGGCTCTGGCACTCTCACAGTGAGGAAGTTTCTCCTTATGTTGAGGTGCTATTTTGCTACCATTGCCTCTTGTCCTATCCCAGGGCACCACTGACAAGAGCCTGGCCCCTTCTGCTTGACCCCCACCCTTGCGATATTTGTAAACATTGATCAGATCCCCTCTCAGTCTCCTCTTCTCCAGGCTGAACAGCCCCAGGGCTCTCAGCCTTTCCTCATAAGAGATGTCCCAGTCCCTTCCTCGTCCTTGTAGCTCTCCATTGGACTCTCTCTGGTATTTCCCTGTCTCTTTTGAACTGGGAAGACCAGAACTTGGTAATTTCAAGTCCAAGCTGGTATCCAGGGGAGCTTGGAGGCAATGGGCAGCATTTCATGCACAACAGAAAACCAGCATCCTGTTTGGTTACAGTCATGAAAGACTTTGGCATGAGCATTTCGTGCTCTGCACGTACCTAAAGTGGAAACACTTATTTCTGTTGACTTAAATTGCCTGCTATGGAGCCCAGCACACTTCCCTTCTGGCCTAAATGGACACGGGGGGGCTGTAGGCTCTTCAGCAGCTGCCACGTTGTGGATTGAAGCAGAAGTGACCTCAATTTGCTGGACAAAGTGGAAGAAGCTGGAACGACACGGTGGCACAGGGGAGCTGGGAGGGCAGCCCCAACACTAACTGCGGGGGTTTTTTTTTTAAGGCCTCTGTCCTCTGTGACCTCCTCCTGCTGCATTTTCTCCAAGGACGGGACTATTACAAGCAGAAGAAATTCAAATATGCAGAACAGGAGCCTGTAAGTACCAGCGAGTCCCTCCCCTGCCGAGGCTCTTGCGGGTGGGTGAGTGGTTGTGAGCATGAGCAACGATGCCGTAGCACAAACGACATTTACACTGAGGAGCAACCAGGCATCTCCCTGAGCTAGTGGGAATCCTGAGTCGTTTGGACTGTCAGAGACTGAGATCTGTGAATCTTCTCTCCAAAATTACATAGATCTCCTCTGTGATGTGCTGTTGATAGCTTTATTCCTTCCATTCATCCCCAGATTTATCTGGTAACAGTTGTGTTGCTTTAAGGGAAGCAGGGGCAGACCAGTGCTTTAGCAAACTGGAAAGTCTCTCCTTTTCTGCTTTCTGAGAACATCTCTGTGACTGTGGGATGTTTTGTAACCTTTTATAGGATGCGAAACCAACTCCCCTCAAGTTCATATGAAATTATGCTTATACAGTGGGGATCAGAAGTTTCTGTTCGACCACATTTTTCCCTGGCATTAGAAAGTGGGCAGGTCTGTAAAAGAATCATTATTTTCTCTCATTTAACCCCCAGTCAAAGTCGCATAAGAAGGAAAAGGAGCCGGACAACACACAGTGAGAGGTGAGTAGTGTTTCTCCAGCCCGGCTCACGTATGGCTCTCAGGGGTGAGGTCTTTGGGTGTCAGGATCGTCCCAAGGTCCTCAGCAAGGCAGCAGGGCTCCAGGGAAAGAGATCTGCCCTGTGGGCTGTAATGTCTAACCTGGGGTCAGCATTTCCCAGGGCAGGCAAGTGCAGGGGCAGCACTGGGTGTGGGATGGGGGACTGACATTGCAGCTTCGATGGCAGCATCGCTTGAAGAGAGGCAGTGAGGGGCAAGAAACCAGAAATCACTGTGCACCTCTCTCTCTCTTGGCAGAATCCACACTGACCAACAAACCTGAACCCTCTTCCTCTTCTTCTCCTAAAACATGGTTGTCATCCCCTGCCACCACCCTGTGCCAGCCCCAGGGCCAGCAGGAGCAGTGTCCAACACTGGCTCATGAGAACATGGTGACCTGCAGCCAGGGCAGGGTCCGGCTGGCCGGGTGCTCTGCCTCTGGTGGGACACGCTGGGATGCTGTGGGTGGGTTAAGCTAAGGGACTCTTCACCAGCCCTGCCTTTGCAGGCACTTCTGAAGGGCTCCTGCTGCACTCTGCCTGGTGTGCTGGGGGCCGTGCCAAGGGTGATGGTTTTAAACCTGAAACCTCTAAGGAGACCATCACTGCCTCTCTTTCCCCAGTGGCACCCTTGGACAGCTCCAGACTGAGGAGAGGGGGAGTGAAGGAGATCTGGCAAAGAACCATGCCCAGTCCCTCAACATAGGAGAAAAATGGTTATTTTGTAAGGATGTATTTTATTAAAAAAAAAAGAAATAAAAAATAAACCTTTAGTTTTTCTACTACATCCCTTTGCGGTGCCCATGCTTGCCCCGGGGCCTGGGAAACCTGGTGCTTTTTGGCACTGGAGGGGTTATGTGCCCAAAGCAACCCTGCAGAGCAGGCTGGAGGATGGAGCCTGTGCCACGGACTCAGAGCAGGATCCCCTGGGCTCTGCCTTCCTCTGCAGGGCCCCTGGGCCTCTGGCCACAAGCAGGGCTTCTTATCAGGGTTGTCACTTGGGTTTCCTCCTCAGACAGGCTGGCTGGCAGAGAGTGCTGGCATGCTGCCAGCCCTCCAGAACAGCTGCCCTGTGCCAGCCCTGCCTCTGGCTGCCCTCGCCAGTCACTATCAGCTGCTCAGCACGGACCTTCTGGGTGCTACCTTCACAGAGCAGCTCCTTGCACCCAGGAGCAGAAACTTCCCCTCTCTGCTGGAAGATTTGCGCTACTCGGTGTGTGCAGTTGGACAGCACGAGCTACACCCAAGCCCCACATCACTTCCAGCAGCCCCTGGCCCCTGCTGCTGGCCCTGTTCAGCTCTCCGGGATCCATCAGCACAGGCTTTCTGCAGTCTCTCACTGAATGTCTTTTTGCACCCTCCAGAGGAAATTTTGCCTTGGTCCAAACTGGATCCCAGCTGCCGTGGGAAAACCAGTAAAGCAGCTGCAGCTGCAGCTTTGCTGTTGGTGGTGGGGGGTGTGAGCCAGCAGCCCGTGGGATGGACGGGTGGATGGATGGGTGAATGAACTGCACTGGGCTTGTAGGGACACGGAGGCATGTGCCACACACAGTTGCAGGTCATACTTGGTCATAAGCTCAGAAAACATTTGAAGCCAGACATTTGCTGGGGGGAGATTATTTGCTCTCAGAGGTTGTCTCAGCTTTCCCAAGCTTTGCTTCTCAGACTATCCATTTGACTAACTTTTCACCCTTTATCATAGAAGCATAGTCTGGCTTGGGTGGGAAAGGACCTTTAAATGTCATCTAGTTCAACCCCCCTGCTCTGAGCAGGGCCATCTGCAACCAGAGCAGGTTTCTCAGAGCCCTGGTCAACCTCCCCTGCAATGGTGCCAGGGATGGGGCAGCCACCACCTCTCTGGGCAGCCTGGCACAGGCTCTCCCCACCCTCAGCATAAAATATGTCTTCCTTCTCTCTGGTCTAAATCTCCCTCTTCTACTTTAAAACCATCACCCCTTGTGCTGTCCCAACAGGCCCTGCTAAAAGGTCTGTCCCCATCTTTCTGACAGCCCCCTTGAAGTCCTGCAAGGCCCCCAGAAGGTCTCCCCAGAGCCTTCTCCTCTGCAGGCTGAACCCCCCCAGCTCTCCCAGCCTGGCTCCCAGCAGAGGGGTTCCAGCCCTCCCAGCATCGCTGGGGCTCCTCTGGCCCCGCTCCACCAGGTCCCTGTCTCTGCTGTGCTGAGCACTCCCGAGCTGCCCCAGCACTGCAGGGGGGTCTCTCTCTCTGCCCAGAGCCCTGGGAGCAGAGGGGCAGGATCCCCCCTCCCCTGCTGCCCACGCTGCTGGGGTGCAGCCCAGGGTGCCGGGGGCTCTGGGTGCCAGCGCACGGGGCCGGCTCCTCTCCAGCTCCTCACCCCCAGCACCCCCAGGCCCTTCTCCCAGGGCTGCTCTCGACCCCTTCACCCCCAGCCTGGGCTGGTGCCGGGGGTTGCCCCGACCCAGGGGCAGGACCTTGCAAGCCTTGCTGATGACACTGTCCTGTGTACGAGAGGTGCCAGGGAGGGGAAGCTCCCCGGTCTCTGGAGGAGTCCGTGCCACCTTCTCGGGCAGTGAGGGCAGGGGGCTGGTGCCATCCCTGCCCAACCTCTACTCTAACCGTCATCCTCTAGTGCAGCGGTGATCTCTGCAGCGAGCTGCACCCAGCAGAGGGGGCCGGAGGGCCATTTCAGACAAGCATGCCTTGGGAAATGCAGCTGCCGAAGCTTGGAGGCAGAGCAGGGTTCAGGTAACCTTTTGCACCCACTTAAACCGGGTCACAACTTAAAATAACCAGCGTGAGTCTGCAGGTAGAGCAGGGGGTTGTTTCTGTCTGCTTAATCTTTCAAGCTGCTTGTAACACAAAGCCCCTCTTCTTTTCTAGGAAGTATTAAAGAGCAGAATAGGAAATGAGGAAAAAAGTTACTTGTCAATGATCCCCTGTAGTTGCTATTCAAAACCCATGAGCTGGGATCTCTGAGAGTCCCAAGACTGCTTTAAAAATCATGGGTTTATTTTCATCTCCTTGCTTGTTTTGTAAATGCACAGTCCCTGGGGATTCTTTGTTTTGCTTTTCATTCACCGACCGTTTCTACAAGCAGCAGAATGAGATCTTGTAACCTTAATCCATTCACCAAAACAAGCTGTTCCTCTAAACCAGGCTCCCCAGGACCTGTGGCGTTCAGGTGGGTGCCATGCAGAGCTGTCTGGAAAAAGAGAGCAAGTGTCTGATTTTAACACACACCGGTCCCCTCTGGGTATGAAAAGGCAGGAAAGCACCTGGAAATTGTTTTGGTCCCTCCTTTTGCCAGAGAGGCTGGAACTGGTGCTCAGGAGTGGGAGAGCGAGGAGCAAGGGCTGGTCTGCTCAGCTCGGGGGAGCCTTCGCTGGTACGGATGCTCCATTTCAGCCCCCAGCCCCTTCACTTTGCTAAACTTCATGCAGAATTCCAGAATGCAGGGTAGTGCACAACAGTTAAAAGTCCATCCAGATAAAGAACTGAAAAATGAAAATAAGGCCAGGTTTTGGCTCTGCCCTGAGAAAGGCTGCACCCTGCAGTGTCCTGGTGTTGCTACTGAGCTTATTGCGTGGAGGTTTTTTCAGTGCAAGTCCCAGTGGGGAAGGGTCCTGTCCTTTTGGTTTGACCTGATCTTGCTCTTAGGGTCAGGGAAGAATTTCCTGTGCTGGGCATCTGTTGTGGCCAGAAAGTGACTGAATGAGAATCTGTCAAAATGCAGCTGGTGTGCACCCTGCTGCTCTCTGACTTCTGAGCAGTGAGACACAGTGTCACAGAAACCCAAAGGGATTTGGTCATCATTTGAAGACCTGTTCAATGACGCTCTGCTGTGTCGCTTCCTATTTATGCTGTGGCAATTGAGGGTTGGGTTGTTTGGTTGTTTTTTTAAGAAAACCCTCCTCGTTTAATTACATTTTGGTGTTTACTGCCATTAAGCTGATAGAAAAATTCTTATAGAAAAGGAATCTTCAGCAAATCAAGCACTGCCTCCAGTCATTTCAGCCAGAAAACATCCAAGAAAGAATATATATTCTCCAGCTAATCCCTGATAGTTCCAAACAGCGCTAGCAAGCCCTTGTATGTGATGTGATGTGATCAGTACTGTGCTCTAAGGGTCTGACAGAGGACTCCTGCACCCATCTTGGAGGCTAGGTGAAGAGGGTGAGCAGTGAGCGCAGGGTTGTTATTCCCATTCAACAGAAAGGGAAACCAAGGCACAAGCAAATAATTTCTGCATGACTATGCAAATGTGCTGAGCAGATTGTGCTCCTGACTAGTTGTTATTGTCTGTGAAGGTTACCAGGTTGGACCTGGTACAAGGAGATCTTTTCATCCCCTCAGGCGTGGTTACTCTGAATGAAATCAAGTGGCACAGATATTCCAGAAGAATGACTGCAGAAAAACTTATTCGGTGATAATTTGGCTGGTTAGTGATGCTGCAGAGATGAGGAATTATAGTTCGACCTCAGCAGAGCTGGCACCGTTTAATCATTCTGTTTGCGCACAGTTCCCAGCACAATGAGGCCCTGATTTCCACCCGGTGCTTCCAGACGCTGTAACAATGTAAATTAAAAATGAATAACACTAAAGAAAGAGAGAGTGCCTTCCCTCTGCAATCTCTCCTGTCTCTAAGCCCATTCATTCTTTCTCTAGTACAGCAGACTCCTTTTTATTTTTAACCCAGTCCTGCACTTGGACATCCTTGGATTGTCCTCCAAGGACGTTCTTGGATTTTTCCCTAAAAAAGCACCTGCCTTCCTGGTTCCATTGATTCCTTTTCTCTTTTGGTGTGGGAGCATGTTTTCAGCTGGATAAATCCTCTGGCTGACACACAGAGAAAGACTGACAGGGTCATTTATGTCCTCCCAGCTCTAAAGGATGCTTTTATTTCCTCCTGTCCCAAAGATGAGCATTCTTGGGCCAAATTGTGCTGGGTGGGGAAAGGACCCTCTGCCATTAGAGCCCAGGCAGCTGCAGCTCAGCCTGCAGTGCTGCTCCCGGCGACAGCACGGTTGTTGCAGCTCATTGTCACCGCTGCCAGCTCTGTATTAATTATGCCACACTCTTTCCTTTTGCTTTCTCCAGCGAAGTGCTCTCTCCTTCTGTCATCTATTTCTAATCACTTTATTGCCTTGTTTTAGAAAGGGTAAAAGTCAAAAGTGTTCGAATGGATTCTGAATATAGCAACAGTGCAATAAACCGACGGGCTCTATGGCAGGGGTGAATCGGGATCGTCCCAGTACCAGAGCTCTGCCTGCTAGTACCAAGCACGGATCCTGCTCAGCCTGATGGCACCACAGAGAGCTTTGGCCCAAGCTGTTCTTAAAAGAAATGATGGCTTCAACCCTTTTGTTATCTAAACATACTTGTGGAATGCCTGGGGAAATGTGAAGTCTCCCTCTCATGGATGTAACACAAGGGGAGTTAAATAAACACCCTCCCAGTCCTTGCACCTAGAAATGATAGAATCATAGAGTGGTAGGGGCTGGAAGGGACCTCTGGAGCTCATCCAGTCCAACCCCCTGCCCCAGCAGGGTCACCCAGGGCAGCCCACACAGGAACAGATCCAGGGGGGTCTGGAAAGTCTCCAGAGAAGGAGACTCCACAGCCTCTCTGGACAGCCTGGGCCAGGCTCTGGCACTCTCACAGGGAAGAAGTTTCTCCTCATGTTGAGCTCGAACTTCCTGTGTTTCCCCTTGCTACCATTGCCTCTTGTCCTATCCCAGGGCACCACTGCAAAGACCCTGGCCCCTTCTGCTTGACCCCCATCCTTGAGATATTTGTAAACATTGATCAGATCCCCTCTCAGTCTCCTCTTCTCCAGGCTGAACAGCCCCAGGGCTCTCAGCCTTTCCTCACGTGGGAAATAACAGTTAGCCAACCACTCCACCTATTGTTGGCCCAAAATATCAAAGCCTTCTTTTAACATTGTTACAGCTATGGATCTAAGCATCAGGGAGACATTATTTGGGACCCTTTCTGTACTGGTCGTTGCTTCTCTGCAGTGTACTTGACTGCACATTATGAAAAGGGAAGCAGGTTTGGTTTGTTTTCTGGAAGAAACTGGAGCTTCTGACCAAGACCAGCTAGCGAGGTTATTTGAGTGAGTCAAGTGCGAGCAGTCTTTGCCAGGGACAATAGTTTCAAACCCTGCTACTGGTCTTAAAACTGTGCTCCAGACGTCACTGGTGATTTAAACTGCCCGATGTTAAAGGAGACAGGTCTTCAGGGGATGATCCTTAGCACTTTCCAAGCAGTCAGCATCTTCTAGGCATCTCAAAGACAAAGGTGAATCAGTCCAAATGGCTTCTGAAACTCTTGGAAATGCTTGTCTGTGGTAGTTCTGGCAAGACGAGCAGGAGGCTGAAGGTTTTACACATTGCTCAAGAGAAGTAAGTGGTCCCTGTGTGAGGAAGGCTCTGCCTGACTGAATTGAAGCCCCCTATGAAACAGGTTTGTGTTTTATCTCATGCGTGTCTTTCAGAGCACCTCTTGTGCCCTGGAGCCCCAGGAGCACAGTGTCTCCCAAACCCAGCAGTGCCAATTCCACCACTAAACCGTGTCCCTCAGCACCACATCTCCATGGCTTTGAAACCCCTCCAGGGATGGGGACTCCACTACTGCCCTGGGCAGCCTGGGCCAGGCCTTGACAACACTGGAGGGAAAGAAATTGTTCCTCAGGTCCAACCTAAACCTCCTCTGGTGCAACTTGAGGCCGGTTCCTCTTGTCTCACCACTTCCTTGAGAGAAGAGCCCGAGCCCTCCTGGCTCCAACTTGCTTTTGGGGAATTGTCAAGAGCCAGAAGGTCTACCCTGAGCTTCCTCCAGGCTGAACAACCCCAGGTCCCTCAGCTGCTCCTCACCAGACTTGTGCTCTAGACCCTTCACCAGCTTTGTTGCCCTTCTTTGGACGTACAAAGGAATGAGGGAACTGCTGGAGAAAGACCAGCCAAATCCCTGCTCCTAAATGCCCTGGGTTTTAGTCAAATGAAGCTCTACTACTTGAGCAGAGACCGAACATGGGCTGGGAGAGATCCCAGAAAACCTGGGCAGCATGAGATGCTAGAAACCTTTTGCAGCAGGCTTTGGTGTTGAAAATACATCCTAGAAGTTGCTTGCCTTCTTATTTCTGTCAGAAAGGCTTTCTGCATGGTAAGAGAAATTAAAAAGTATTTCCAGCTGCTGGTGGTTTATCCAAGGGTGGAGAAATGCTGTCCCAACTGTCCTCCTTCAGAACCCCTGGGCATTAAATGTATCTTTTTTTTTTTTTTTTTTAATTCTTTTTTTATTTTCTTATTTTCTTTGCTCTGGCTGCAGCAGGAAGGAATTGTGTACGCCTGAAGTGCAAAACTGGACCAAATAATACAGACATGAAACCACAGAAACAACCAGAATTACACATGAATATCTTGAAGGAGACTGACAAATTGCTAGTAGTAAAAACCAGAAACCAGTTTGTTTGTCACTCTAAAACCCAGCAGGCTCTGCCACCCTCCCACTGGGTAACAGCAGGCTGATGTTCACCTGGTCCGAGAGCCCTCCCTCCTCTGCCCCTGGGTTTCCTGCTCATGGAAGATCTTCACTGCCAGATTATCTCTGTGTTGAGCTGAAGGAACAATCCTTCCTATAGGCTTCTAGCAGAGATCATTTCACTGAATGTAACAATTCTTTAATTGTCAAGAACCACCCGAGTATTGGATTTTTAGCTTGATGGTTAAAGAAAAAAAAAAAACACCTTTTTTTTGTTTGTTTGTTTTTTTTCTTCCATGCAAAATAAATAAGGGGACAGAGTTTGCTGTGGTCATATAATGGGATCCATTATTTTATCAGCCAATTAAAGATTGACACAGGCACATGAGTTCTGAAAGGTTTCAAGCAAAATTCAAAACATTCCAGTTCACAGTGTTTTTGGACTGAAAATGGGCAAACAGAATGGACAGATAATTTAGGTGGAAGTGAAAAGGCATAGCCCTGGATAAATCTGTTCATCCCCAGAGAGCTGTGACCAACCAGGGTGACAAAGCACATTGCTGCAGGAAACAAGACTTGGGTGCACGGAGTAAAAATGAGACACATGCCCCCAGAATGAGTCAGTGAAAAAGTTCATGGTCTTTGCAAGGCTTACAAGACAACTTTGCTGTTTTAATGCTTAGTGTCCCTTAGATACATTGCAATACTTCTCTAAACAGTGACAACCAGGGCAAGGGTTCCGGGGATGGGAAACAGTAGTAACCCACAAACTGCATTATTAATATGCTGAGTTATTCTGAGATATGAAAACCATGGTAAGAAATGAATTTGTTTCCAAAGCAGAGAACTATTTGAGACCCACTGGAAGGAGGCGCAGGCGTTTCTGTCTGCTTGTTGTCACAGTGGGACAGAGCAGCTCTCAGCAGTGGGCTGAGTCAGGATGTGGATTTAATCCAACTCATGCTCTCCAGCTAAATTCAAGATCCCCGGGTGGGGACCCTGACCGTGAGTGGAGTCACAGCACAGCCCAGCGAGCTCAGCTACGAGTCACTTGTCACAAAACCAACATCCTCACGAATCCCACGGGAAACGGGCTTCACAGCTGGGTGCGGGGCTGCAGTGGGAACCCCTCGACCCAGGGGCATGCTCAGTAGTGAGCTGAGTAGGTAAAAGAGAGCAGGGAAAAAATAAAAGCCAAAAATATGAGTCATGAAACACAGAGGGCATTTGCTTGTGGGAATTCCTTGAGCGGTGGCAGTGGAATTAGTTGACATGCAGCGTTTCTCCCCGTTGCTGGTAAGACTTCGGAAAGTGCTTGTGCCTGCGGCCAAGGCTGACTGTTATTAACCAGGGGAAGGAGGCTGGATGAGGGGACAGCCGGGCACATGGAGGGTGAACAAGCCGGAGAAGAAAGGCCCCCCTGCCCCAGGCAGTGCACTCTCCCCACCTCCTCCTCGGTGCCACGGTGCTTTGGCACAGGGAAACCCGCCCGCACCCCCAGCCCGACCGCCCTCGCCCAGGGAGCAGCCAACTCGCCGCCTGTCCCCACACCAGCGAGCGGGGTCCCCCACCGCCCGTCCCCGCCCCGTGCCCCAGGCACCCCACCGCTCTGCCTGCCCCCCGCACGGCCCAGCGGCCCGCCCGCTCCCGGCCCCGTCAGCAGCGCTGTGCTCCGTTATATCGGCAAAACTCCCCGCGTTTTCACCCGCGAGCCCGCCCCCAGCCCGGGCGCGCTGCCGGGTGGACACCACACCGAACGGGAGGAGTTCTGCCCCAACCCCCCCGGCGGTGCCCGCAGCGCAGGGCCCGCCCGCTCCCCGTCGCCCACCGCCACCGCCACCGCCACCGCCGCGCGGCCACAGGGCAGCCGAGGGCCGGGCACCGACCAACGGCCGCCGCGCGGACCGCGGGGAGGCGCGGCCGCCGGCGGCCAATGGGAGAGGGCGCGCGGGCGGGG
>JANVCC010000094.1:1048505-1058623 GCA_025345505.1 Todiramphus chloris collaris | reverse complement strand
ATGGGAGAGGGCGCGCGGGCGGGGAGGGCGGGGAGGCTGGGGCCCGGCGCGGCCAATGGGGGGAGGCCGGGCGGCGGCGGCGCGGGGGCCGGGGCGGGTTCGCCGGGCGCTGCAAACAGAGGCACGCTGCAGCCGAGCGGCGCCGGGCGCGGCCGAGCGCAGGTGAGCGCGCGGCCGAGGCGGGCTCTTGGGCCGCTCCCTTCCCCTCCCGCGGGGCTCCGGCACCGGGCGGGCTGAGGGGGGGGCTGAGCGGCGGCTCCGGCGGAGGGGCCGCTTAGGCCGCGGGTCGCCCCGCCTTTCAGCTCCGCACGGGGCAGCGGCTCTTCCGCGGCTGGAGGCAGGTGCAGCTCGGGGCGCGCACACGGGTTTACTCCCGGCGGGTGGGATCCGAGCTCCGGTGTCGGAGGCCGAGGGCGAGGGGCCGGTCCGGGTGGGCTCTCCCGGGCACCTGCCTCCTCCCCCGGGCTGCGGGAGCCGCGCTCCGCCGCCGCAGCGGGGCTGGGGATGGGGCTGGGGATGCAGCCGCAGCTCCAGAGCTTTACCGAGCCCGAAAAATAAATGGAAAAAGAAAAGAAAAAAAAAAAATCCTTCGAAAAACTGGGATTTGGGCCAGTTTACCCATCGCCCCAATCACCCCTCACCTTTTTTTTAGAGGGGTAGAGGGGGCAGAGGAGAGAGTAGGAGGCGTGGTGAGCTCCGCGTGGGCTTTTCACGGCTCCCCAATCCTCCTTCGGTGCCCTTGGGGCCAGCCTGAGCTCCTCGGAGTTTGCATCTTCTCCTGGGTCAGTGCTTGGGTCCGAGCTGCGCTGCCCTGGCAGCGTCCCAGAGCGCACACCTTGCAGCCCGGCTCGGCGCGAAGAAGGGCTTGCCCTCCTCTCTCTGCTTGCCTTGGCTCCGAGGGAGAATGAACGGCTCTCCAAGGCCTCTACGCTGTGAACGAGGAAAACTGCTGATCCTGCAGGGATATCACTTTCTTCAGCTGCTCTGATGAAGCTAAAATTATCTTTCTGTTGTGGTTGTAACTTAATGGGAAAAGGTTTTGTTTAATAGGAAACTGTTGCTTTTCTGTTTACAACAGCCCGTGGTTCCAAGCTTACAGTGCCTCTTCCCATCATGCGTTAATTTCCTCCCTGTGAGGCATCTCTGGCAGCTTCAATTTGTTCTGGCGTTTGACACGAGATGACTTTGAAGTGTTGCTTTTGTAACTGGATAAGGCAAGCAGAGAGCCGTTATCTCGGTTGCTTGAAGAGAAACACCAAAGCCAGCGTGCTGGGGCCGTGCTACAACATGTCACTGTGCGTGGCCCAGCTTGTGGTTCTGCACCTCGTGCTCAGGCTGGGTTGCGAGGTATGAGTAGGATTAATCTCCAGGCATGGCAATAAATTGCTTTCCTGGACTGGCTCCCCTGGCTTTTGCCTGGAGAAGGCCACATCTTAGCAACCAGGAGCGTAAGCACCAGCCTCTTATCATTCCAGCGAGGAGTTCAGGCATGTTATTGTTTGATACAGTATGAAGGCTGGGCTTTAAGTCAACAGGAGATGCTGGGTCAGTGGCTACAGATAGTTCCAGATTGAAGGCATTTCATACCAATGACCCCAGCTTGACTTGGAAAGGAAAACTGTTTCCAGCTATTTCTTCCCCTTGCTTTTGGGTCTTGTGGGTTGGAGCTGGCATGCTTGGAGTGGGATACATGGGGGTGCATATGCTCCCAGGACAGCTCCCGACCATGAGGGCATAGGCAGAGCTGCGCATCCAGCTTCTTCTGGAGCTGAGCTGCAAGGGGATCTCGTCTGTCTCAGTGAGGTGCCCCATTGCTTCACAGAGCCTGTTGGTGCTTTATGTCTGCCATGGCTTTCCAAGCCTGTGCTGCCGGGAGCATAGATGCTTTGTGCCCCTAATTACAGTGCTCATTAAGCCCTAAATGTCTTTGCCCGATACACTTAAATGTCCTTGCAATAACCAGACTTTCAAGGCTCAGCTTTCTTTGGCTAGGAAAAGGTTTTGGCATTTCTCTTCTGTTAGGGGCTCTTGCGGGGTGGCACAGTGGGAATCTCCTCAGCCTGCAGCAGAGGAGATGTTTGTAAGGCTGGTGTAGCAGTGCTCTGCTCGCTGGAGGAAGCAGAATGTTTAGGCAGCGGTCATCACAAGCACTGATGTGGTTTAGATCTTGGCTGGGTTTGAAGAGGTCCCACTATGCTGAGCGTGTCACTCTGTGCTTCGGCCAAGGGTCTGCTTGCCAGAGTGCAGCACCTCTTCTTGCTGCTGTTTGTTCCTGGAGTTACTGAACGGTGTATTAACCCAGCTGTTTGTGCCAGCATCTCCTGAACAGCGGAGAGAACAGTCCTGCCTGAAAGCCAAGTCTTCTGTTGTGTGTCAGTGCTGATCTTAGGAGAGCCTTTACAGGGTCATTGCTGCCCAGGAGCAACTCCTTTTGTAAGAGACTTCAGGAAAAGACTGGGGGGCCTGGATGGCTTCCGCAGACTATTAGCAGGGTGGTTTGGGTCTCCGGAGGATGCATCTGCCTGGCCAAGGGGCAGAGAGGTTAAATCTGTTGTAACTCGTGGCACGCCAAGCTAGTGGAGGGGATGTGTTGGTGGGGAGCTCAGTGCGAGGGGGTTTTGCTTGCCGCTGTGGAAGGCAGTTTGATAACGTCTGGAATCAATCAAACAGACGCTGGGTGCAGGGGGAGGCAGGCTCTGCTGCTGTGGAGATCCCAGCCGGCTGCAGGGCGCTGCACGGGCGCTGCGCACCTTGTACCGTAGGTCGGCGAAAGGAGGGAGGGAAAGTGGTTTGAGTGAGGTCAGCAGCAGAGCCCAGCTTTGGGCAGCATCGGGCTGCAGTAGGAGCCCTCCTGACACCCAAGTGTGAAGGGGGGGGGGGGGGGGGGGGGGAAAACAAGGCTTCTGGGTGGGTTGTCAGCCACCCCTAACCTGGGGTCAGGGGGAGATGTCTGCACAACCTCTGGCAGATGCTGCTGCTCAGCCCTGCCACTGCTGCGGAAGTTTGGCAGCTGGAGAAAAAAGGATGCTGAGCCTGTCCCTGTGCTGAGGACCAGTGAGGAGGCAAGTTACCCTTTTGGATGAGATGGTGTAAAAGCCAAATATAAAGTCAGTGTGAGATAAAATATTCCTGGCTTTTACCTTAAAGGTAGGAAAGCAGGTTTGGCATACAGTAACTGGTATCAAAACTCTTCCCCTTAGGTCTTTCTCTTCATGGTTTCTTCTCTGCTTTTCAGTCCTGTGTTTTTTGGCAGAGGATGTCACTCGCTTTGAGAAACAAACATCCAACACGCAGGGAGGTGACCCAGTCACCAGAAAATATGTGGTTGAAGAAACGAATGTTGGGAGCTGGCTGTAAAAGCGATGGGGTTGATTAAAGTGTGCAGAAGTAATTGCTGGCATAATGCAGACATTGTGGCATCTCTGAAGGTTAGTTAGTGATGTTTGTGACAGATAAAGCAGCAAAGTGTTGGGCACAGCAGATAAACGGGCGGTATCGAGTAATGTCACATAGTCAAGCGTGCTGTTTTAATTCGGTGGTTAAGCTTAGCATGCTTGGAGAAAAATGTCTAAAATCTTCTAAAGGGAAGAAATCCTAATAATTGCTAAGCTGGGGCAGGATACTCATCTGAAAGATAATGGTGGGAAGTAGCTACAGTGACTTCATGGATGTGTGGGAGAGTGGCTGCTGGTCTGTGGTGGTGGGTGAGCTCTAAGTGTCTCCCCCTCTTCAGAACCTCAGAGGTTTCTTCGCCTCGCGTAGCTGCCCACGGGTGGTGGCTTCAAGGATCGAGTCCATCACAGAAACCCATGCCCAGTTAGGGGCATTGGCACCAGAGCGGGATGTTGCCGATGCCTTTGGCGGACGTTAGGGAGTTGTCAAGAAATGGAGCTGCTCAGGCCCTGGGTGGCAGCAGCAGCTCTGCACCAGCAGCGTGGTGTGCCGCAGGCTCTGCAGGCGGGGGCCCTTGCTGTGGTCTGGCTGAGAAGTGGCACCTGGTGACAGGCATGGGAGAGAAGGGATGAAACCAGAGATGTGGAGAAGCAGGGAGGTCTCCCTAGGGAAGGCTTGTGCTGTACTTCAAGGCTTGTTATGAATTGGCAAGTGTAGCTGCTTTTTTTTTTTTTTTTTCCAGAATCCATCAGGGCTGTAAAAAAATCCATCTGGAAATCTGACTCAACCTTTCCTAATTTCCAGCTACTGTGTTGCTTTCCAGTCTGTTTTTCCCCTGTCCTCTATACGAATACAGCCATCACTAATGGTGGGGTGCAGTCAAGCACTGTGTGACCTGCAATTCTAAGTTGCTTAGGAATTTGCAGCCTGGATTTGTTGGTCACTTTTCCCGCGGGGCAAAGTCTTTAGGAGCATTTTCCTGTTCCATTGCAGTCTTCAGTTTTATTTTTGGCATAAGTGATATAGACAGAAACAGAGGGAGAAACATAAATATTTGTCATAAGTGTCAAGTATATGACATTGGAGAGTTTACTTTTTTTATCGCTTTCATATGCTGGTGTCCCTGGCTGAGGAAGTTCTCCTGAACGATGACCTTCTGATGGCACAGTGGGCTGAGCCTTGCAGCTGGAAGGGAACGCTGTCCCATGGCAGCTGGGAGCTTCTTATCCCCAAAACCTGCTGGTTTAGGGAGTAAACCTGGATGAATATGAAGCCTTGTATTTTATTTCTCGATGGCGCTCAGTACATGAGCTGAGTCATGCCTTGTGGTGAAAGGTGTGGTTTGCTGGGGACTTGTTTCTTTTGGGTTGCTGCTCTGGGCAGGCATTATTTTGGGGCGAGTGCCTCTGAAATAGTTGTAGTTCCAGGAGCCATTTGGCATTAATTTATCCCGTTTGTCTCTGGGGTGGTTTCAGTATTTCTGCAGATTGGTGGCTGTGTTCAGGGAAGGCTGTGAAATGTTGTGATTAATTCTTCAGTACTGTTCAGAGAGTTTATGGTGAAGTCGTTAGCTAGTTAACAGTCACTGCTCTAATTATTCTGGTGTGAGTGTAAACAGCGAGGCTGTGATGTACCACTGTCTGCTGGAGCAGCACTTGTGTGCCTTTGGGAGGTGCAGGCATCCCTCCCCTTTTCCTGCTCCCATTCCCATGCTGCACTCACTGCAGGGCACCATGTGTTTCTCTTGGACAAGCAGGAAAGCCATGGAAGTCCAGCTTTCCCTTCTGCTGGTACTGGTGATGAGTGGCAACTGCTCCCCTGGGGTCAGTGGAACCAAATTCATTACCTCACTCTTTTTGTTACCTCCTGCAATTCCCTGTCTCCAGTAGTTTCCACTCAAACCAGTAGGAGCAAGGAGGACTGTGTCCCATCCTTTTCATCTGGCAGCAGACTGAGGTTTTGTTGGGAGTCCTGGCTGCAGAGCAGAGGTGGGGTGGAGGTGTCTCCGTTAAGCCATCAGGAGCACGGAGCCGCGTGCCAAGGTGGGAGGAAGAGAACAGCTCCCTGAAACCTGCAGCTCCTGTGCAGTATCCTATGAATGTTTCTGGGTTTCTGGGGTGTGCTGATTGGTTTTTTCATAGCCCAGTTGCTCCATAATTGTGTGACCTTGTGAGGACAAAGCATTAATGACACATTTTAGCTGGATGTTAGGTCCCTGTTCCCATGGGGAAACTGCAGGGCAAGACTCCTGACACTGCATGTCTGTGCAGATAACATTTGCTTCAGCTGCAGAGGGGAAAAAAAATCTTGTCTGGTATTCTCACTTTACAGAGATTTCCAGTATGGCTGTTGAACTCTAAGCATGCTACATAGACAAGTCTTACAGACCCACAAGGCTTTCAACTGGAGAAGGATGATTTGATATATAGGATGTTAAATTACCAGAAAGACGACTCCTTCAGTTGTTTCGTCTGGCTACAGATTTCCTTGGTAACCTGGAGCTCCAATTCACAGATAGACCCAGACACTGAGTGCTTCAGCTGGGTGTTAAACTAGGAGCAGGCATGAGGGGCTCAGCTGGGGTGGGAAAAGGAGGAGTAAAGAAGTGCTGTGAAAGCCCAGGCTGAATAACACCTCCTGCAGATGTGTTAGTGTTGGACTTGTGACTGCCGGTGACTGGGGAAGGTGTGAATTGGCGGTACAAAGGGGTGTGAGCTCATCATGCTCTAGTGACCTGGACTTTAGTGCCTACAGTTGACAGTTTGGTACATTTGTACAGTTTTGCAGAGTGCTCTGCAGTCAAATGCTGCTGTCCTGGGGCTTGTGTTCCTCGGCTGTCTCTCTGTTGCAGAGATTATTCACAATTTTATCTTCCCCATGCTTTGTGCTGGTTTTGCTCTGCTTTTGCACGCTGGACATATTAATGCAAAGACTATTTTGCTCTTGATTGCTGGTAGTCATGAGCAACTTGATCATGGGTCTGCCTTTTCTTCCTCCCCCCGCCCTGCTCCAGGCAGGAGTTTGGGTTTCTGTTCTGTAGACTAAAATTGAGTCCTAAACCTCCAGAAGAGATGGTGAGGATAGGATTTTTTTTTATATACCAGTAGCATGAGCAGAGCCTTTTGAAGCCCACAGTTGTAGGCTGTCCCATCTCCAGTCGATAAAGCTGAAGGAATCAGGCAGCAGCAGGGAAAAAAATAAATGATGTGGCAGCCCAGTTTTGCAGAGCACTGCGTGCATGCGTACCTACGTGAGGCTGGTGCTAATTCCCAGCTCCCGTGCTGTTCTGCGGTCGCATCCAGCTCTGTCAACTTACTCTCAATTAGCTCCTGCCTTCGTGCTTCCTCAGCATGGTACTGGCAACACTCAGGCTTCACTGAAACTTTTCTTCTGCCTCTGGACCTCCTTGTGTGCTACGTGCAGCTGGTGGTCTTAGTCTGATCTTCTGCTCTGATGTGGGCTGTCGGAGAGAAAGGGGGATGCTCAAAGGGCCTCCTGCTAGAAGAGGATCTGTAGCTGTTGCTTCATGCTGGGTGTCTGCTACCAGAGCTTCACTTCCTCTCGTACAACTCCAGCTCATAGGGTCTTGCCTGTTTGTGGACAAGAAGCTGGAAGGTGTGTCAGCTGCCTCCTCGTCAGGAGCCTGGGATGGATGTGATCTGAAGATGAATCGCAGTCCTGGGAGGGAAAGAGGCTTCCTTGCTGCAGCATGTGGAAAGTGATCGGTGGTAACGTCAAAGAAAAAGGATGGATTTGCCCCCTGAGGAAACTGAGTGCTGCCTTGGAAAAGTGTATTTTGCTTCTTCAGACCTTCCCTCCCTGTATTCTGAGTAGTTACAGATCAGTGTGCAAAAACCGTGAGGAAAGGAGAGAACAGGGTTTGGATAGAGGTGATACACCAGGTGGTAGCCCTGTGCCAAAGAAATCAAGATAACTTGAAAAGCAGCAGGACCTGGTGCAGACAAGTGTTATTGCAGTGCCCATGCATAGGCCAACCACTTGGACAAGTCAAGTCTTAATTTTATCACTTCCTAACACCTCCTCCTGGCACTGCTGACTCTTCCGTGGTATTATTTGTGCTGGAACCAAGGGTTTGGGTTGGCTTGTGCTAAATGACAGTATGAGCACAGAAGATTGATCCAGTGACCTCTTACTGATGAGAAGCTTTGATGCTGAAGTCTGGATTGACCCTTCTATAGCTGTCAAGTAGCTTGACTGACAAAGGTTAATGAGATCTGAGGCTCCCAGCTCTGTGAGGTAGACTGTAAAACAGACCTGAGATGAGTTGGCTGTCTTTTTGCTTTCTTTTATTTTTTTTTCCTTGCCATGTCAGAATCTCACCCCTGGGCTGAGCGATGGGCCTGGAGAAGTGGAAGATGTCTGAGTGCAGCTCCTCAGACCACTTCTTCTGAGTGCAGGGAACAGAAACGCGTGGCTCTGGCTCAGGGCTATGGGGCTTCTGTGCGTGCAGGGTGCGAGTTGTTGGAGTGGTGAGAAGGAGGTCCTCTGGCTCTCAGCTTGTCCCATGTGCCCAGCACTGGCAGAGGAGAGGCTGGCAAAGTGTGAACATCAGAGGAAAGAGGCAGAAGGGTTTTCTGAATACCTGAGAGGTCAGTCCAGCCCGTTCAGGGGTGCAGTGTAGGCTTTGCCTGCCTGTGTCCTGAGGTAGTGCTCATGAACTTCAGCACCCCTGACTGGCAAACCCAGCCACATTACTGCTGTGCACTTACGTTGGAGAGGTCAGACGTCTCATCCAGCGTGTTTCCATACTTTAATGGGGCTTCTGCTCTTTCCTTTTCATACAGTATTGATGTGAGCAGTGCTTGAATTTGCCTTGAAGCAACAGTAGAAAGGCAGGGTTTATTCATAGGGATTGCCAGGAGTCTCTTCCTCAGATTGGTTTAAGTCAGCAGAATGGAACAGGCTTTTTTTTTTATTAATTTTCAGAGTCCAAGGCAAAACAACCTCAAGTTGTGCCAGGGGAGGTTTGGGTTGGACATGAGGAACAATTTCTTCCCTGCAAGGCTTGTCAAGGTCTGGCTCAGGCTGCCCAGGGCAGGAGTGGAGTCCCCATCCCTAAAGATGTGGTAGATGTGGTGCTGAGGGACATGGTTTAGTGGTGACCTGGTAGTGGTGAGTTAATGGTTGGATTTGATTATCTTAGAAGTCTTTTCCAATCTAAACCATCCTGTGATTCTAAGAGCATAAACCTGACAGCAGGGACCTGTGCTTTCTGTGCAGGGCATCAGGCAGAGGCGCTAACGGCACCTGAAATGCCCCAGCAATGGGCAACGAGCCTCCAGCTCCGAGACAAAGACCTGCAGCTACTCTGGGGACGCAAGGCCGAAGGGCTGGTTGTTACCTACAGTGATGTCTCTGCTTTAGCTCCAGAGTAACAAGTTGCTGGGCTGCCTTTGGTTCAGCTTCCCTGGGGAAGCCCCCTCCCTTCATTCCCAGAGAGGTCTTTCGGGGCTGGGGCTGCTCGTGGTGCCTGCACCAGCCTCCTGCTTATGGGCTGATGGTGTGGCTGCAGTGCTGAGGTGTTCCTGACACTGCTGTGAGCTGGAGAAAACCACCTGGATTCATCAGGGGTTACTGTGGTTACTGCAGAGTGCTGAGAGTCTCATTCCACCGAGATGTTGTGGAGGAAAGGAAACCTTCCAGACTCTTTAATATTCCATACTCTTTAGGTATGAAGAAATGTTTCCTTGGCCTGAAACATTCTCCTGCTGTGAAATCCATTCCAGTCTCTTCGTCAAAGACAATCAGTCTCTTACTGTTCTTGTCTCTTCCCATGCTCCACTTCTATTAACCTAGAA
This sequence comes from Todiramphus chloris collaris, assembly GCA_025345505.1. Classification (NCBI taxonomy): domain Eukaryota; kingdom Metazoa; phylum Chordata; class Aves; order Coraciiformes; family Alcedinidae; genus Todiramphus; species Todiramphus chloris. The sequence goes on along the minus strand of JANVCC010000094.1, from coordinate 1,049,411 downwards.
ATGTGCTGACACTTCAGCATCAAACTGGTTTCCAGCATGTTAAGGAGCTCTACAAAGCATCTTTGCAAGCTGTCAGTGTAGCTGCATGCAAGAGAAAAGATGGCTTGGAGTTGTTCATCTCCTGGGGAATTTGCTCTTCCTGGCTGATGGCTTTTTGCCAAAGCATCAGGCAGCTCTGTCCACATCTATCTGGTTCCCTGCAAAGGAAGGGTGTGGGACTGGGGAGTCGATGAAGAAAGATTTCATCATTGTGCTTTAATACAGTTATTTTGGCAGTGCTTCTTCCCGTAGAGAATCCCTGTCCCACCGTGCGAGTCTGCTGATGTCTTTGAAGCTGTCTGTGCCCTGGTCATGACCTGTGGAACACTTGGTGCCTGTGCAGTTCTTACTCTGCTTCCTTGGCAGGGAGCCTGTGACTTGCACCAAGCCCCTTCCTGCTCCGCTTCCCAGGAGACTGAGCTATCTAACGCGAGGACCGAAACACCCCTCGGTCATGGTGAAGACTTGGGCTGTATGCCCTTGGGAATGCCCATTCTCCTTGTCTTGACCCTGTGCAAAGCTGTGGCTGTTGGGAACACAGTACAGCTGCTGCCTAAACCACAGCCTTGCTGGTCTTCATCCCAGTCCCGTTGGACTAGATGATCTTTCAAGGTCCCTTTCAACCCCTAACGTTTTGTGGTGCTGTAAAACTGCCACAAGCTGTGGCCCTAGAAGAAGGGATGCCCAAAGTGCCTGTGGGTTTTGGTTCTCTTCACTTAAGATGCCTCTGAAAACTGCAAGATAACACCTCCCAGTCATCTGAGGGTGATGGTGATAAAAGGAGGTTCCCCACATTCAAATCAGATGGGCTGCAGCTTCTCCTTCCTGTCTGCAGCTGGAAGCAGGTGGGTTCTTCCAGATGCTGGG
>JANVCC010000094.1:995615-1048495 GCA_025345505.1 Todiramphus chloris collaris | reverse complement strand
CCTCTTTCCTTCCTCTTTCCTTCCTCTTTCCTTCCTCTTTCCTTCCTTCCCCTGGAGCCTGGCAGGCCCTGGCTCTGCAGTGCGTTACACCAAAGGTGCTCTGTCGAGGAGGGTGGGCAGAGTCTCTCTCCTGTCAAACTGTTTATTTTGGTTACGATTTTGTCTGCTTGGAGGCTTGTGACTTTTGCAGCCTTTCAAGCTCACCTCCAGGAGAGCAGGGGAATTGTAAGTATTTAGGCATATAATAAGAATGATGTAATTAAAATCCTTAATTTTATTTTTCTTGTTGGAGGGTTTTTTTTCTAATTCCTTTGATGTAGAGGGTGGTAGGAGCTAATTGGATTCCGGGACAGACTTGCACAGGCAGCCGGGGGGGGGAAGGGACTGCAAATGAGCCTAGCCAGGAAATTGCACATTTAAATATAGTTCTTGGTAGGGTCAGCAAAACACCCAAGGGACAAATTAAGAATAAAATTTCTGCTGTAATGTGTTCATTTAGCTACAGACATCATCAGAAGGGGAAACAAAAAGGAAGCTTGGGGCTGAGGGGAGCAAATTGAAGGGTAGGTGTCCCTTCTGCAGTGCATTTGTGTACTGCTGCAGGTCTCTGCAGGTGGCAGCGTCCTTCTCCTGCCCTCTGGGTTGGCTGGTGTGTTGGCAATTCCAAGAAGAAACCACTGAAGGGATTTTTGGGTTTGGGTGTGGTTGGTGGCTTCACTGGAGGGTGTAAATCCATAGTTCACCTAATGCTGCTCTTTGTCAGGAGGTGGATTCAGCCTGAATAATGGGGATTCAGGGAAGTGGAGCACTGGATGCGTTCTTTTGGAAATGTGCAGCATTGTGTTGATGATCTCCAGAGGTCCCTTCCAGCCTCTACCATTCTGTGTGGCTTTGGGAGCTGTGGCCCTTTCAGCAGAAGGACAAGATCATTGTCCCTTCTGTGGGCATGAGTGAGGAAAGCAGTATAGAAAGCAACAAAAGCCCAAGATGCCGGATGCAGCACATCTGGAGTAACCCCTGGCTGAAAGCCAGCACTGCTTTTGGCTTTGACGAATGTGGGCACTAGCTTTCCATCCCTGTTTGTCCTTTGATTCCTGAACAGTCAGTGGGATGTGCAGCAGAACTCACCTGCTGCTTGTTAAACAGCCCGAGTTAGTCCTTGGCAATTTTAATTTCTCCATAAGGCTGAGATAGATACTACTGGTGATGGGAGAGGCTGAAGAGCTGCTTGTTTAGTGTTTCCCAGGGCCTCGGGCACAGCTCTTTGTGCCTTTCATTTTACCTGTCTTGGGGCAGAGCCCTGCCACGGGCAGGGACAGTTCCCACTAGACCAGGTTGCTCAGAGCCCCATCCAGTCTGGTCCTAAACACTTTCAGGGATGAGGTGTCCACAGGAAATTCTCTAGGCAACCTGTTCCAGTGTCTCACCACCCTCACAGTAAAGAACTTCTTCCTAATGTCTAATCTCAATCTAATTTAAAATCATCATCCCTTGTCCTGTTGCCCCGTGCTCTTATAAAAAGTCCACCCCTCAGCTTTCCCATAGGCTCCTTTCAGATACTGGAAGGCTGCAATAAGGTCTTCCCAGAGTCTTCTCTTCTCAAGGCTGAACAGACTCAACTCCCTCAGCCTGCCAGCCCTCTGATCATCTTCGTGGCATCCTCCGGACCCTCTCCAACAGATCCATGTCCTTCTTGTGTAGGGGGATCGTCCCACCTTGCCTGCATCTTTTCAGAGCTCTCTGTATCGTGCTTCCTGGGCTCCAAATTAAGAGCTCTGTGTGCAGCCAGAGAATGTTTTCTGGGTGCCTTCAAGACCTGTTGGGAGGCCTGTAACTGGGAGACTTTCACCTTGCCATTTATAAATTACATACAGAAGTACCTCGGGATCATGGAGAAATGGTTGAAACCTTGAATTTGGAAGGTTCCAAACCTGGAAGACAGATGAAAGGAAGCATTATGTAAGGAGAAAAATGTTGTGGTTGATTTGGTTGGTTTTTTTAAATCTGGGATTGTGTTTCATCCACTGAGTGGTCAACATGTCACAGGCACCATTATATTGCATGAGCATGCTGAAAAATCCCACCTCAAATGATAGCCTCGTGTCACTTGGTAGGGATGTCCTTGCTGCTGCTCCCTAAGCAGACAAGGCAGGCTTGTTCATGCAGGTCCTAAGACTACCTAGGGGATGGACTTCCCAGGGAGTTCAGCACCCACTTAAACGCAGTGGCCTTTTGGGGATAATTTCTTAAGCTCTCTTTTTAATGCCTGCTTTGATTAGAAGCTCTTGAGCTGAAGCTTGCCTTTCCGTGTGCTTTGCTGCGTTAAGCACAGTGGGGCAGCGAGCTCTAGAGCCTGGCAACAGCACCAATTTATATTGAAAGGTTGTAATAACCTGGCCAGATTTTCAAGTGCTGGTCTAGGCTCTCTGCCTGGCTGTCAGAAAGGGAAAGATAATTACAGCGTGAACCAAGGAGGACAGGCTGGCCTGAAGGAAATGTCATTAAGGTTCTCCTCAGGCCCCAGGTCAGCCCATGTCAAATCACAGCAGCATCAACTTCTAAATTTCTTCCTCCTTCAATTAAATTACCACCAAGTGATTTCTTGCAAGTGTAACCACCTTTTATACCAAGAGAATGAACACTGGCTGTTTTCTCTAAATCCAAATGGTAGAGGTTGGGCTGGAATTGAAGAAGCAAATAGCACAGGACAGGTTCTTCCCTCACCCATCCTTCTTGCTCTGTAACATCGTTGGCTTCCTGCAGGGAACATGTGCATCTGGTTCATCTCTAGGACCATGTGAGATGGGTGTTGAAGGTGCCTGAACTTCCCTGGGTCACTGGCAGGTATGGCACAGATAGTGCTTTCCGTGCAGTGCTTGTCTTGCTGCAGAGCTCAATTCCCTACAGGGTTGTGGAGGCTGGAAAAAAAAAAAAATCAGTAGCTTCAAAAGAGCAGGAGACAGAGGTGTGGTCTCGGGGACGCTTGTGGGACTGCTTGAATCTGGGAGGTGCTATCAGGAGAACAAACTCTAAACTTTTCCTGATTATCACTACTACTTTTAAACAATTTCTGCATCATCACCCCTCCAAGCATCTACTCCTGACCCCTCTTGGAGTCAGAAGTTCAGGCAAGGTGGCTACGGGGCCCGACTCAGTGTGGCTTTTCCTATAAATGATCTATCTGCTGGCTTGTTTTGTAGAAGCTCTTGACCTACATCTCAAACTTGGTGCTGGTTAAGGAAGGAAGAGCAGTCACGAGGCCATAATATGCAAGAGTGCAGAGTTTCATCGTTATCTCTTGCAGCTTCTTCTCAAGGTGGGAGGTTTTGGTGGCAGCTGGGGCCAGGAGGTGGGTCTAGAACCACTAAATCAGAGCTTGCTGGGGGAGAAAAAAATATAATTTAACCTGGTTTCCTTCTGAAAACAGTCCCTGTGTGAGACTGGGTTAGCCAGGTATTTCTATCTCTGCCAGTTCTGCCTCCCACCTTGCCACCCATCAGCTTCTGGACTCTTTGTCCTCCTGGCCTCACGTGTCCTGGAGAAGTTAAGGCTTCAAAGATTTGTTAGAAGTTCTCATGGAAATGGATGGCTGGGTAGAGGGGAAGGTGTTGTGGAGAGTGGCTCCAGTCATTAGTTCAGCTCATACCAGGACAAGGTGATTTAATGCTGCTGTTCTCACCGTCTGGCCCTTTCCTGCCATTCTCTCCCTTTGCCTGCCCACACTGCTCCCAAGGTCCTGAAGGATCCTTGTCCAGTGACTGTTTCTGATGCTGAGCAGGGGCTGCTCTGGTTTGGGGCTTGGCTGCTGGGGGGGACAGTGCTGGTCAAAGCTTGAGGCATTTTAGAGGAGCAGTGTGGCAGCAGTGCTGGGACATGTGGAGACGGGGCCTCGGAGCTGCCATGTGCCATCTGTGATGGAGCAGAGAGCCAGGGGAGACGGGCACGTTGGAGGTCCGGGGTGCAGGTACCTTGTCTGACCACAGCACAGTACAGAAACCTGAACCCTAAGAAAATACCTTGGAAGCCTTCCCAGGATGGCCAGCAAGACTCACTTGTGTGATGCCACGTGGCCATGCCATTGCTACACCAGTTCACTTGGTGTTGGTTTTCATCCTCGAGGGTGGGCCATCTCCAATTGTGGTCCTGGGCCTTTTTCAGACCACCTTTTTTTTTTCTCCTCTTTAAAAGTTCTCATATGAACAGAGAAATCCCTGAAAGGTAAATAATCCTGCAGTCTTCAGCTGGACACAGCTCCCCAGGAAACAGAACTTGGTTTTGATGCTCTCTTAACACTTCTTCATCCTCCCGTGGTCCCTGGGCAGCCAGTGTTGAGCCCCTGTTGCCCAGAGGGAGGAAGATCCTGAGTTTTGAGGTCAGGATCAACTGAACAGTGTCAGCTCCAGGCACAAACTTTTCTGTCTTGGATCACAAACCACTGAAGAAGTTGGTGGGATGTTTGCGTGAGGATACAGAGTGGGCAAATGCAGTTTGACTCGGGTGCTGGCTAATAAAGAGTGTAGTACAGGAAATTAAAATCTCAGAGGAGATTTAATAACTGGGGAGAATAATTGTAAAGTACTTCAGAATATTAACCAATGGCTGAATGTGTCTAATTAGTTTAATGAAGCTGGGTGGTTGGGTTCTTTTTTAATCAAACAGATGGGTAAAACATTATGCACAGAAAATGAGATCTGAATACAATGAGCACATTTAATTAGCAAATAAAAGACAAGAGAAAGGGTTTGTTTTTTCAACTTGAGAAGGGAGCGATTCTTCTTCTCCGAATGCCCCAAAGGAGCCTTAAATGTCACAGCTTCTCAGGAGCCTCAGATTGTTGCAATCATTATTTGTAGTGGCTTGGGTGTTTGAGGTGCAGTCAGCCCGGGGCTGGCTGGGCAGGCGAGCGGGTGCTGGTGGCAGCAGTGCCTGGGCAGCCCCAGCACCGTGGAGCAATGGGAGCCTGCTGGAGGGCAGACTCAGTAGCAGTGACCGTGCTTACCCCAGGGCTCCAAAGCCTTCTACCCGAGTGTTTGTACGTGGCCACCTCCACTCTGCAGGGCGGGGGGAGAGGAAGCAGAGCCTGAGGTTAAGCAGGGTGTAAGTTCAACGTCGATCGTACGGTGCTGGGCAAGGTGCCCTCGGTATCGAGGGAACTGCAGAGCCTTTCCACGATGGGCTGTGCTGGTGCCATCTGTGCCTGGAGGTCCTGCAGCCACCCATCTGGAACACTGCTGGCTCCACTCAGGGAGGTGGGTCCCTGCTGCTGACTTCACCAGCCTTGCTGCAGTGCTGGCCCCTGGCCCTGGTGCTGCCTCCTCTTACAACACGCTCTTCTGTCACCTAACTGGTTTTGCTGTGCCATGGAAGCTTAGTGCAAATCAGTGCCTTGCCTCTCCAGACAGGAGACTCCTCTCCATAGGAACCTCGAGTGCTTATGTAGGTGTGTAATGAAGATCTGTAGTATCTCTGAGTCTCATGAAGGCTGCGAGCATTTGCTCCAGTCTAATATTATAAGCTGAACAAGCCATTTTGATATTAAGCCTATAATAATAACACCTTGTAGCTAAAGAGTATGTTTTTCCCCATCAGTGGATTACTCAGCTCTGTTCTTTTGAGGCAGTGTTTAACCCAAGCAGAGATTTTCCCAGACTATATTTAATTAAACAGAGCTCAGAGATCTCTTCTGCTTCGTTTTAATGCTGCGACTGTTACTCTGCAGGCACATCCGTGGGGCAGTTAGAAATGCAGCTTGTGGAGATGGGTCACTATCCTCTGCCCAGATGTGCCCGCCCAGATGTGCCCGCCCAGATGTGCCCAGTGACATACTGGTCCCGGAGGGCCTCACGTCCATAGGAACCCACAGGCGCCAGGAGATGTTTGGTACACTGGGGAACGTGGCACTTGGGGCACCCTCTGAAGCTGAGCTGGTGCTTGGCCTGAGCCCCGTGGCCCGTTCAGGTGCCAGCTCAAGTCACGCGCTTTACATTACAACTTTACATTACAGCTGGGAGTTGGGGTCCCGATTCCTACCTGCTTCCTTTTTGCTGACGTGGGGGTAGGAGCGTTCTGCGAGCAATGGCTTGGTTATCAACAACCTGACACAAAGTGAAGGCTTCCGTTTGAAGGCTCTTTATTTCAGTCTTAGGAGATATCTGTGAGCAGATGGCGATACGCTCTGGTTTTGCTTATTGTTGCAGATTATTTGCCAGCTAATTTTTTCTGACTAATTCATTGGCCTGGAGACTGTTTAAAATCCTGGAGTGAGGTTTCTGGTAAAAACACCCGTGTTTGCAAATTTTCAAATCTGTTCCTGTGCCTGCGTGCTGATGTCACTGAGCAGGAGGCTTCTCTGGGGGGCGGATGCCCTCTGCTCTGGGGGGCAGATGCCCTCTGCTCTGCGGGAGAGGGGCAGCTCCTGAAGCAGAACCTCGCTCCCAAGCGGCAGGTTGGGAAGCAGCACCTTCACGCCTTGTGTCGGGGTTATCTTCTTTTAAAACACAGTACAGCTGAAGTCCCACCCTTAGCATCAGTGTTACCAACCTGACCTCCCCGAGGTTATATTGCTTCTTCCCGTGGCACGGTGAAGAGGCAGTTCTGCTGGCACACAGCTTCTGTTGGTGATGCCTCCAGCGCAGAGCAGCAATCGGGCGATTTGCCTCAGTGTAGTTGGGCAGGACACTGGCAGCAGAGCTGATGGGGGCACTGCAGCCACTGGCACAGCTCTGCCTCTGCTGAAAGGCTGCTGTGATTCTCTCTTTTATTTATTTTTTTTTTCATTATTACTTCCCCCCTTATCTCTTGACATCTTTTCCTTGGAAAAAAACCCCACCAAAACCAAACCTCTTGGATATCTCTGGAAAGCTGCCTATGATGGTAACTGCTTGACTGATTTATTCCAGTATTTTAACATTTACTGGGTTTACATAACAGCCAAACAATCTGTTTCAAGAGTTTAATATAAACCCCGCTCTGGTGAGTCACATCCATGTTAGCAATAATGCAAAGAGAGGCAGCTGGGGGAGTGAGGAGGTGTCTTTTTTTTTTTTTTTTTTTCCTGGGTTTCTGCATGGGAATATCTGGCTGCCTGAAATATCTCTGACATCTCCCAGCCAAGTGACGCTGGCGGTTCTCTGCCATCGGGGATTTGTTCCGAAACTTTGAAAGAGCAATGGGTGCGTCACATCAGCGCTCCCGCTGCTGCTCCTGCCCGAGCTTGGTGGCCTTTCCAGGGCTACCCAGGCAGTGCTGTGTGTCCCTGCACTCTGCAGCCTCGTGGTGACCCTCATGGGTCCCTTTACCTGAGGTCTGCATCTTTGAAAGAGAGGAAGGGTCACTGGGGGAGTTCTAAGATGAAGTTTGTAGTGATTTGCTGCTTGCTTTTTCTATTAGAATCCACGTAGCCTTTTTTTGGGACAGAACTTTATGGGCCGGGTCCTCCAGGGGTGTGGATCAGCACAGCAGCAAGTGGGATGCTGGTTTGTGCCAGCACAACCTCCTGGGATCTGCTGCCCCCTGTTTGGGGTTCTGGGGCTGGAGCGGGTGCGAGCCCAGGCAGGGGAGAGCTGGCCTGTGCAGTCACAGCCTGCCCAAGCATGAGCAGGTCAGCAGGGCTTGCTCCTTGGGGACAGCAGGAACGAGATCCACCAGGATGGCTAACAGCAGGGGCTTCCCAAAGTGTGGTGAGGAACCTGCTGCTTCAGATCCCACCCAGGCAGAATAATTTTGGGACTCCCTCAGTTGTCTCCTACAGTTGTAGGAACACAGCGGACGTCCAGAGCAGCTCTGCCGTGGGCAGCCTGGCCCTCCTTGCTCTGGAGGCTCTGTCAGCTTGCTGTGGTGGGGTTGTGATGTGGTCGAGTAAAACGGGTCTCCAGCTTCAACTGTCACTTCTGATAATCCTGAGCAAGAGGCAGCAGGAAGAGAGCAGCCGGGTTTGTGCTCGAGTCGCTGCCTGTGTGAGAGGTTGGCCGCTCAGCTAAGCGAGCGCTTCCCCTGCTGCAGCTTGCTTATTGGAATTCTTGTCTTCAGAATGGAAAATAAATGCTGGCTGATGAGGTCCATTACAGCACTAATTTTAGAGCATGCCAAACACTAGGAAATCATTTTAAATCTTCAGTCTTATTTCTCTTTTATTTCCACCCTCGTTTGTGAAATCGCCTTTGTCATTCTTCTAAAAGCCCAGTGATGGATACTCACTGGTATCTTCAGGCATTCTCCTTCCAGCTCTCTTTTCTGATACTTTTCATGCAGCACTTGACTCTGCTGTTCTGAAAGCTTTCTGTGGGCAGCTGTGGTGGCACAAGGTGGGCAGCGGGCGCTTGGCCAGCCAGTGCAGGATGTCAGTGGAGCCCCCGGCAAGGGAGAAGGGGAGGCAGCATCAGAGTGGAATTTTTTCTCCTTGGACAACCAGGGCTTTACAAGTCTTTCCAGCCCCACCCCAGCCTGCTTTCTCGATGAGCAAGAGGGGAAAATATTAATTTCCCTCTGGTCTGCTTCCTAAACTCTTCAGCAGTCCCAAAGCTTCAGTGTTTGTCCTTGGCACCGATGAAAACGCGAGTCGCTGCTCAGGTTGTGAGTTAGGAATTGACATCCTTAATCGGTGCCCGAGGGAAGAGCAGTGCCCAAAATCTAGATGTTTAAAACACAGCTCCTTTTCATTAGCTGGAAGCCCGCAGTGGTTTGAGAAGAGCTTACACACCTAGCTGGTTGTCCCCTTTGAAACCCTCAGTGTGGCTGCAGACACCAGGGCTTCCCTTAGCGCGGCTCCTTGCTCACGGTGTTTAGCAGAGTCTCGCTGAGCTCTGGATTAAAGTTGGTGGCAAAAGTGCAATGGATTCACTCCGTGCAATTTTCAGACTCTCTGGAATAGGTTTTCCGTGGGTTTGGCAACCAGCTGTCCGTGACAGCGGTGGCCGTGACCGTTAGCAGACCGCTTGCTGAAAGACTTGGTGTCAGCCTTTGAAAATCTTCCCTCTCCTGCCCCCAGCTCCCTCACCCTTCTCTGCTCAGGAGAGCTCAGTCTGCTGGCAGTGGCTGTGTCCCTCTAAAAGAGCTGTCTCTTGCCCTGGCTTCTTGTGCCAGTGACTGAAGAAAATCTCCCTGCTCCAGCAATTACCATTTCATGCCTTCCCCGGGCACGCTCCGAGCCCGCTCGAGGTGTCAGCCCGCGGAAATTCGGCGGTCGAATGTCTCCATCGTCGGCCTTTGTGAACGTGGCTGAGATAAACCCTTTACTGAACTAAATGTGGTAACAGCTAATCCCTTGGAAACAGTCACCTGGGCCCCGAGCGATGGAAAGAGGCTTTGCTGCTCTGATTAACAGCACTGGCAAGAACATTAACTCACTTTTCTTTGGAAATGAAAAGCACCTCTCCAGGAGAGTTTAAGGGATTAGGTACCAGCTGGAATACTAAGGTAGGTTTTCTTTGCACCTTCCTTCTAAATATGTAGCTTAAAAACCCGCTGAGCCCTGCTGGGATGGGTGGTTCTGGCTGAGCGTGCCCGTGCCGTGGTAGAGAAGGCTGGACGTGACACAGAGACCAGTCAGAGACTGGTGTCACCCGAGGAGCTTCCCTGGGAGTACGGCAGCTCCTGGCACCGGCTGCCGATGCTGGGCTGTCCTGCAGGATGCTCACTATTGTAAACTGGCCCCTGTGGGACTGGCCAGCCCCCACTGAAAGGGCTGCAGCTCCTTTAAGCCTTGCTAGGAGACAAATGACACTGACCTTTTCCAGCCCCTTCTTAGCAGACACCGCAGGTCGTGGAGAACATTCCAGCTGTTTTGACATCTGCACTGATTTCTTGATGCTTACTTTTTTTAACACGACGCTTGGTTTCTAAAGCCTGAACTAGAATTTCCATCTACATTAAAAGCAAAGCTCTTGTGCTTCATTGAAGGCTGCTTGGGGCTGTATTTTTGAGGCCAGGCTTTTCTCTCGGTGCTGGGTTCCATGAGGCTGCCCTGCCCAGGCTCTGCCTTGGCAAGAGTGCAGCCTGACCAGTGAGCAGCACGCGTCTTGCTTGCTGGTGAAGGCTGCGGCTGGCTGAAGGGATTGAAACAATGTATGGAATTTGTCTATAAAATAACGTAAGAGGGAGAAAAGAGTAAAGCTTTGTATTAAGTATTTGTTGCTCAGAGCAGGTTTGAGTACTCAAAACATTTCCAAAATCCTGTTACCTTTCAACCTTTCTTTCTCCTACTGAATTTTCTAATTAAAGTAAATAGCACAGAGTTCGCTCAGAAGGGAAAAGATACAACTGTCACTGTGCAAAGTGTGCTTTACTGGTTAGATAATTATGGGAGACATTCAGGAAATGAGCAAACACTTGAAAGTTTATGTATTATTTATTATTACAGCTGATTAATTACCACTTGAAACCTTTGGGTTGGTGTTATGGCTCTTTATACTCTTCAAGCAGTGCTCCGGTGAGGTATACGCTGGCATTTGTCCCAGTTAAGCATCACAGGAGGTGACACTCCTGCAGCTGGTTTCTGGAAGTTGGGAGATGGAGCAGTGGATGGTGACAACGTGGCACTTGGTGCAAGCACTGATGGAAGTGAGATCTGCGAGCAGACAGGACCAGTGAGACACTTGGTGATGGCTCAGTCCTCTCAGCACCAGGATGAGGAGTTGCTGGCCCCGTTTTGGGGAGAAGCAGCAAGGTGGGGTTAACGTGTCTGACTGTGTGATGAACTGATGACAGCCAGGAGTAAAATGCTTCTGCCAAGCATCAGGCTGCCAGCAGGGACCTGGGCTCCCTGCTTCTACAGGAGTGATTCCTTCTCTGGAATGGAATGCAGAAGAGCAGAGCAATTGCCTCAAGAAAGAGGTGACTCTTACCTGTTCCAGCTGTGCACTGGTTCTGAATTCATGGGCTTGCAGGGCACGCTGTGCTGCAACCTGCTGATTTCACATCTTCCCTGGATGTTAGGTGTTGCTCTCTGTGCTACCTCCTTTCCTCCTGCCCAGGTTCCTGAGCTGTGCCTGGAAAACCTCTAACTCATGTGAGCACAGCTCCCACCCAGCAGTTCATCCCCGGGCAATATGTGCTCTTAAGAATTTGCTTTGCTTTAACAAGACTAAATAAGATGTATTGAGGTTGTTATTAAGTTCTAATCTCTACATATAAGAATAATATGATAAAAATCACACTGGGGAGGGGTAGTGGGACTCCCTCTGCCTTCAGCAAAGTAGATGCAATGCTTGGTTGTGATGGGAAGAATCACCTTCTCCTTGCTGGTGTAGCTGGGGCGGACCCTTTCCTCCAGTATTGGCCATCCCTGCGGGGACTTGCTCATCTAACAAAGTTTGCAGAATGTTGTAATCAGAAAAGTTCCTCAATCAAATGACTCCTCTGGGAGAGGAGTGAGGGGGCCTGGAGAGGAATGGAAGAGTCATGAGAGATGTAGAAGAATGCTTTTTATGGAATGAATAATTTCTGGTGCAGAGGCGGCAGCGTCGTATTTAATTCTAAGGTGGGGATTTTTTGGGAGCGAGTGATTGACACCCAAGGAGGGGTGCAGGATGCTGTTTCTCAGCAGGCTGTTGTGCCCGGGCTCCATTTACCTGTCAGCACTCCTGCAGAGACCCCTCTCTTTGGATGCCATTAACCCATTTCCCACAGTCCCTGCAGCCTCTCCCGGGAGCTGGCAGCACACGAGGGTCCTGTCCGGTCCCCGCAGCTGCAGGGACCCACTTTGGGGTTGTGCTTTGGCTTTTCTCAGCTGTGCCTTTGCTGGGCTGCTGAGCAGGAGCCTTCCTGCTCTAAGTCCATCTGTGGCTTCTTGATGGGCCAGGCACAGCCCAGTCCTGAGCTGTCTCATGCCCCATCAGCTCCAGGCTCACTCTTGCCAACACAGTGTGGTTTTCCTTGGCTTGCACACAGCCACCCCTAGCTCTCCTCTGCCCCAGCCTGGCTGCCATCTCCCTGGGCAAGGTCTGGCTCCTGTTGTAGGTGGGTTCAGTGCCTGGCCTGCTGCAGCCTGGGGCCCTACACAGCATCGTGCCCGGACCCTGCTGGGTTGGGGTGAGCGATGCTGGCACCAGGGCTCCTTTCCCTCCCATAATGGCCTTGTTCAAGAGAGGAGGAAGTGGTAATCCTGCCCTTATGGGAAGGGTCATTAAGAGTTTTGTTTTGCTGCAGTATACATTTCAGACTAATTCTTCCTCTTATCCCCTTAATGAAGAGTGTGTACGTTCAGGGCTGCGAGCCCAAGCAGATCTCATTGCAAAGCAAACAGAGAGTGTGGGACTTTTGTTACTGCTGCACGGGGCTTACGCTAATAACAACAGCAGAGCTTGAACCCAGGCCCTGATGAGCTTGACAAGAGCCTGATTAATCTGTTTAACAATGGATCCGGGTTTATCTTTTTCAAGAGTTAAATTTTTGTCCCTTCCTGAGTAGCTGTGGCTCGTGGAAGCGCAGCAGTGTTGCTTTCCTAATTGCCTTCAGGTTTATCCCTACCTGTTATGTTAAGGGTTTGCAAGAGCACCCGTCACCATGGCATCAGAACTCTTCCTATGCCAACACCGCTTGATAAAAACGTACATATATCTGCGTGCACGGTTTTGGTTTTGTCTTTTCTTTTCTGATCTGTTGGAAAGTATGAGGATATTCTGCTGGCAGGTCATGGTTTTGCAGGATTGTATTGCCCAGATAGTTCACTTTGCAGCTGGCTCTTCCCTGCTCGTGCTGGTGTTATACCTCTGGCCCACCTGCCAAGGGAGAGAGATGCTTTCTGCTGAGCTTTGGACCAGACCCTGTACAAGCAGAGCTTTGCAGTTCTATTATTTATGGTGCGTGCTGTGGGGGTGGTGCTGGTGCTATAGAAAGACAGAGTTGGCGACAGACCCTGACTCAAAAACTTACTGTCTAAATGTCAAGATATAGTAAGGGGAGGAGGGAAGGGTGGGGAAGCAGGGGGACGAGTGCGTGTTTTTAAGCAGGATCGTGTCTCCCCTGGGCAAGCCAGAAATGCTCTGGCTGGCTTTGACTTTCTGAAAACTACAGCAGCAATACAGGGGAAGCAGGATATTCAATGTGATGATGAAGATGTTGAAGGTAACAGGATTTAAAGGCTGTGTGGTACAAAACACAATGCAGCACAGAGCTGGAGGAACTGGGCCGTGCAGTGTGTGCTCGGAGAAATGTTCCACTATTTATAGCAAAAGCTTCTTTCTCTCTTGATTTCACCTCTTCTTGAATGCACTCAGTGATTGCTTTTCATGTCTGACTGCTTGTAAAAGATGGAGCTCCCTAAACAGACGTGAAATGTTTATATGAGTTAATGACTTGAGAGAGCTCTGGCAGTTTAAAAACAGAGTGGCAATGAAGTTGCCTTGGCCGCAGTCAGCAGTTCTCCGTGGAGCAGGTCCAGTGCCAGGGGTGGGACAGTGCAGTGCTGGCTGCACACAGCTCCCTCCTCGGGGGTCTCCGTGGAGCAGGTCCAGTGCCAGGGGTGGGACAGTGCAGTGGTGGCTGCACACAGCTCCATCCTCAGGGGTCTCAAATGATCAAATGATGCCTTTAGTGTGGGAGAGGGGACGGGTCTGCATCAGCATGAAGTGGGTTCGCAGAGGAGCTGCTGTGTGCTCTTCTTGGATGCTGCCAAGTTTTCCTCCCTCCTGGAGACTTTGTTGGTGCATCTGATAGGATGGCCATGGAGAGCCAGAGATGATGATGTGCTGCTGGGATCACCAGCCGTGATGGTGTGTGTAGGTGCCAGTGCCATCCTGGCAGCATCTGAGCTGTGGACACGCAGGTCTTCCATCCAAATCCTTCAGAGGTTTGTTGACCCACCTGCAGCTTTAGAGGTGTTTGCTGTAACGATGCTGAAAACCAGCTTATCCTTTGCTAATCTCGTACCTGCAGCTGTTGAGAGCCCTTCTGGAGATTTTCAGCCTTTCCATCCCATCAGCTCCAGCAGCTGCTGCTTCTCCTTCTGTTTCATGGTAATTTTGACCGAGTTCTAACAGCCAGGTTTTTCTGGGATGGTTCTGTGGGTGTAAGCTTCTCCATCCTCAGGACAGCTTGGTGTCTGGTCTCTCTTCCCTTCTGCTACCCAGGGTGTGTTCCCACCTCACTAGATTATTTCAATGGTGAAGTTTAAGGTCTTGGAGAAGGGGGTTGTAGAAAGTGGCCAGGAGGCACAGGCAGAGAAGGTCCAATGTTTCAGCTAAGGAAGATCACTGCAACCCTCTGGCCCAGCAGCTGTGGAGCTAAAGCTCACTGTCTTTATTGGGATTGAGTTCTGTTACCTGATCTCAGATTGCACGAAGTTGAGTTGTGACCACTGGATTTAGTGCAAAGGGGTGCAAAGTTTCCCTCTGGGCCAAAGGGAATAATGAAGGCAAAGCAGCCTCAGCTCTGTGGAGAAAGCAGGTGGGTGTTGGCAACTGTTGACACCATTAGTCCCTCATGGGCAAACTGCAGATTCACTCCTTGATGAGAGGTCTTTATTCCTTTATATTTGTTTATGGAAAGGCAGATGCTCCCACAGCTGCCCAGCTAGGTGAAAACCCTGGCTGTGTTCTCCTGTAAGTCTGTTGAAGGATTCAGAAAAACATAAAACCTCTAAAAATGTAGTGCCAAGGCATTGGTCATAGTGTGCCCAGGGAGGTGGTGGAGTCACCATCCCTGGAGGTGTTAAAAAGTGTAGATGTGGCACTTCAGGATGTGGTTTAGTGGTCATAATACTGTTGGATATATGGTTGGACTTGATGATCTTAGAGGACTTTTCCAACCTTAATGATTCTGTGATGCCAGTGGTTCAGTGCAGAACAATTTAAATTACTCCTGTGAGGTTATTCCACAAGGACACCTTCAACTAGAGCAGGATGCTCAGAGCCCCAGCCAACCTCACCTGCAATGGTGCCAGGGATGGGGCAGCCACCACCTCTCTGGGCAGCCTGGGCCAGGCTCTTCCCACCCTCAGTGTGAAAAATTCCTTCCTTATATTCAGTTGAAATCCCCCTCTTTTAGTTTCAAACCATCACCCCTTGTCCTGTCCCAACAGGCCCTGCTAAAAGGTCTGTCCCCATCTTTCTGACAGGCCCCTTGAAGTCCTGAAAGGCCCCCAGAAGGTCTCCCCAGAGCCTTCTCCTCTGCAGGCTGCACCCCCCCAGCTCTCCCAGCCTGGCTCCCAGCAGAGGGGTTCCAGCCCTCCCAGCATCGCTGGGGCTCCTCTGGCCCCGCTCCACCAGGTCCCTGTCTCTGCTGTGCTGAGCACTCCCGAGCTGCCCCAGCACTGCAGGGGGGTCTCTCTCTCTGCCCAGAGCCCTGGGAGCAGAGGGGCAGGGTCCCCCCTCCCCTGCTGCCCACGCTGCTGGGGTGCAGCCCGGGGTGCCGGGGGCCACGTGCCCGGGCTGTTTGCTGGGTGTGAGGGGCCTCGGAGGACAGCCCAGCCCTGCTGACCAGGGTACTCACCTGGGGTGTAGGAAGAGGGCAGATGGGCCACTGTCATAGACCTGCCCTCAGACCTTAAGCCAGGATTTCAAAGGCATCAAGGTGTCTGTTGGGGTCTGTTCAGGAGTATTTATAGGAATTACATCTGGTAATTCCCAGTGCTCTGTTTCCCTGCCTGTGGATGTATCCCCTGGGATGCTTGTGAAGACGAGCTCATTCGTTTTACAAGGTGCTTGTATTCCTCCAGAATGGAGAGATATTGAAGTACTTTAAGTGGTTGAACTCAAATGTTTTTGCAGCTTTATACAAGAGCTTTTGCGAGAGTAGCAGGAGGATGTTGAAGGAGTTTGGCTGCAGTCCTGGCACCCGCCTGCCCTGCTGCCTCGTGTTTGCATCTGCAGGAGTGCCAAGCTACACGAGTGGCTGGTGCCAGCAGGTTGTACGTGCTGAACCGAAGAGTTACCTTAGGTTGGAGGTGTCTCCAAGGTTGACTTTCAGAACACTTTCAGTGCAAACTGGTGATGAGATTTTCTGCTGTTTCAGCAGAGGGTTTCCCAGCAGCGCTGTATTTTAGCGTGACAAGGGCAGCAGCGATTACCCTGGCGTCAGAAATGGGAGCCCCTTCCTGCCCTTGGAGTGCTGCTGCAGTAACATGTCAAATGGACAAGTGGGTTAGGTAATGAAATGATTTGGATTGAATGAGGCTTCCAGAGCCAATGTGCTTACTCATCAGATGACTCACGTCTTAGTCACTTTTAGAATAAGTGCTTCTCTTTTTGGGTGTTCCCAGAATGGCATGGGTAGGGATGAGCTCCCACCTCCCCCTTGGAATTTTATTTTATTTTTTTTAAGTATCTAAAAAAAAGCATGATTGTGGGAGGGAAGATGATATAGTCAAATCAAGGCCTTTGGAAAGAACATGATGGGATCCTTTGGACAGTGGAGGAAGCAGCTTTACCGGGCCAGTAAGGTGCATCTCAGGAGCTTATCCTGAATTTGGCAACACTCTGAGTCTTTAATTATTTTGCTCTTTGCTTCCTGGTCGAGCAGAGTGATCTCATGCTTCAATTCAGACCTCTCAAGCTTTGTTCTCAGGGTACTTAAGTTAGTCCTTGTTGTGGGTAGGTGCAAGTCTGAGCTTAGTCTCAAATTCCAGTGCCACCAGCAGTACATAAAAGCATCCTTAGATGGGAGCTGGCCCCTGAAATACTCACGTGATTCTTGTGAAAATAAAACTCTGCTGTTCTCAACTTTTTTTTGTATGTAATTATATTTTCCCATTACCAAAATACTGAAGAAGTTGACTTGAAACCTGATAGTTCAAAAATGTCCTCGCGTTTCAGCAGGTGGATAGCATATCTGAGAGCCTGGGGAGACAAAGGAAAATTGCTTTCTAGGCCACTGCAAGCTTCACAGAGCAAATAAACTGGAGTTTGGGTTTTCCTTTTTTCTTTCTAATCTCACACTCATTCTGCAAGAAATAAAATGTAGCCTGTTCCTGATCTCACCAGGCTCCTGAAGAATCCCCCGGGTGAGCTCAGAGTGGCACAGTGTGATCTCTGCTTCTTACCTGACTTGTGTGTCCAGGCAGCAGCCAAACTGGGAGAGCTGGGAAGGGAGGGACATGGGGCACTGCTGCCAGTTTAGGCGTAGGCTTTGCTAAGGTGGGTGTGGTTAAACTCTTATCAGTGCTTCAGATGTTCACAGTGAGGGATGCACTGACTGTCAATAACAGGTCTAAGCCTGACTCCAGTGCAGGCACTTTGAGTTCTGTCAGGAACGATGGTGCTGTTATAAAAAGTGATGCTGGGATTGCTCTTACAATGGTCTGCTCAGCTATAGGGAGAGTACAAAGGCAAATGGAGTAGCCAGAAGTTGGAAGGAAGAAATTTGGGATTCTTTCCCTGGGCATTGCAGCTGTCTGGGTGATCCTGAGCAAGAGGCTCTTCCCAGCTCCTCTCTGTACCTGTTCTTTTGACCCCCGGTGAACCCTGCAAACCACGGCAGGCGACAGGTACGATGTACATGAGAATTCCCCATGGCAATCTATTAGGCTACAATTTCAAAGCCAGGAGGCTGAAGAATAGGGGTTTATTGTTAAACAGAACTGGCAAAAGGAAAGCCAAAAAAAAGTTTTCTTACGAGCGTCCTTTGTCAGGTACTAGAGAATAATTCACAGGCTTGTAGGTTTTCAAGGTCTCTCTGGTTGTCCGTGCCAGATCTCCTGGGTCACGAGTGTGGAGGAATTTACCAGCAGTCCCTTCTGGGGAATTTAAGTCAAGAGGAATTTATCACTTCCTCAAGAGGCTTGTTTTGCCTCTTGTAATTGCAGAAGTTGTTTCTTTGTGTTCTCTGCTTTAAAATGCAACTAATTTACAAGATTGCTAAACCTCAAAGGCACAGGAATTGTGCTACTACATGATAATAACATATAAAAGGGAAATGGTAGCAACTCGGTGTTGTTACTGCACAGAAAACCTTCCAGGTGAGGTTAGTTCACATGCAGGGAATGCAGATAAAGCTGCAGATAAAGCTGCCTCCAGGTGGGTTATCTCTGTGGGTTTATTTGTACTTCTGCTCAGTGTTCGGTTGATGCTATCGAGTGTGCCTGGCATCCCTTTCCAGATGGGTGCGTGGCTGTGCCATGTGTCTCCTGGGCATCAGCAGGCGATTAGGAGGTGACCACTGTGCCTGCCTCCCCGTGCACCTCTCGAGGGCTCGAGCTGCTGAGGAGCAAACATGGGATGAAGGGCCAGAGAGCAAGTGAGCAGGAGCTACTGGAGCATCGTCAGCCTCTGAGGGGAGCAGCGATTTTGGAAGACATGATCTGAGTGTAACTGTTCCGTGTGACTCCCCCTCTACTCTGCCCTGGTGAGACCCCACCTGGAGTACTGTATCCAGGTCTGGGCATCCCAGTTCAAGAAAGATAGGGAGCTACTGGAGAGAGTCCAGCGCAGAGACACTAGGATGGTTAAGGGAGTGGGACATCTCCCTTATGAGGAGAGGCTGAGAGAGCTGGGTCTCTTCAGCCTGGAGAAGAGGAGACTGAGGAGGGACTTCATTAATGTCTATAAATATGTAAAGGGCGAGTGTCGGGAGGGTGGAGCCAGGCTCTGCTCTGTGACATCCAGTGATAGGGCAAGAGGCAATGGGTACAAGCTGGAGCATAGGTGGTTTTGGGTAAACGTATGGAAAAACTTTCACTGTGAGGGTGACAGAGCCTGGCCCAGGCTGCCCTGAGTGGTATGTCTCTGGAGACATTCAAAACCCACCTGGGTGTGTTCCTGTGTGACCTGCTCTAGGTAGTCCTGCTCTGGAAGGGGGGTTGTACTAGATGTAGATGATCTTTTGAGTTCCCTTCCAACCTTTCCCATTCTGTGATTCTGTGACTGTGTGAGACCCTCCTGCAGCCCTCTGCCACCCCACAGCTGGATGTGTCCTTGCTTCCCGTGTCTTAGGATCATTAAGATTGGAAACAACCATCAAGATCATCCAGTCCAACCATCTACTAAATATTATCAGCATCACTAAGCCATGTCCTGAAGTGCCACATCTGGATGTGTTTTGAACCCCTCCAGGGATGGTGATTCCACCCCCTCCCTGGGCAGCCTGTTCCAAGGTCTCACCACTCTCTCAGTAATAAATTTTTTTCCTAATCTGTCAATATAAAACTCTTCTGGTGCAGCTTAAGTTATAGGACTCTTGTCCTATCACTAGTTACTGAGAGAAGAGACCAGCACCTACCTCCCTACACCCTCCCTCCAGGGAGCTGTAGAGAGCAATAAGGTCTCTTCTTCTCAAGACTAAACAACCCCAAGTCCCTCAGTTGCTCCTCGTAAGGCATTTTCTCCAGACCCTTTACCAGCTTCGTTGCCCTTCTCTGGACTCGCTCCAGCACCTCGATGTCTTATCCTGCAGCGCCCAAAACTGAACCCAGTGCTCAAGCTGTGGCCTCACCAGTGCTGTGTACAGGGACACCATCACACCAGTGCTTTCTTGACGTGAGCCCTGCTAGTCTAGAAGGAGCTGTATGTGCAAATGTGGAAGAAAATGCTGTTGTCCTCCTCCCTTCCTTGGACAGGAGCCCTGGGCTGGCTCCAGTGTAACTGGGGAGCTCTCATTTAGACACATGTGAAACACATTCACCCAGACACTCATATGAGTATTTCCACATTTTTGAAGCTGGGATTTTCTGTGCTGTTCACGCTTTGGCACGTGAATCTTGTCCCTTCTGATGTCCTGAGACCATAGCTCAAGTTCAAGTACATACTGCAGTGTTTTGCTGGAGTAGAGCCGACATCACTGTCCCAGAGAGCAGCAGTGCTTTGGGAAACTCAGGGGCTGTGTACAGGCTAACTGTTCTGAGATGGCTCCTGGAAGGTGCTGAGCACCCTGGTTGGGAGCCAGCAAGGCTTTTAAACACATGTGCTCTTTTTTTTTTTTTTTTTTTCCCCACTTCGTTACCAGTTTTGTTCTTTGATTTCTTTTCCCCTGGCACCTAGAGATGGATATCTGAGTAGCCAGAGCAGTGCAACTCACCTGCCACCGATACCTGACCTGTACTGCAGGGATCTCTCACAGGGCATGGGACGGCTGATGGGACCAGGTCTTGCTGCCAGTACCCAAGTCAGTTGGCTTCAGCTTTTCTATTCTTCATTCTCCTGCTGAGCATGGGGCAAGCCAGGCTGCAGGAGCAATGCTCAGACTCCGTTTGTAACCCACATCCTATCTTCCCGCCTGTCTTTGCTTACTATGAAACTATGCAGATCATATTTCCATCCCCCTTTTCCTCTTTGACTGTATTTGCCTTTCCCCTGCCTTCAAAATGTTGAGGGCAAACTGCCAAACTCAAGTTTTATTTGGAAGCGGCATCATCTGCAGTGGAGCTCAGGGCAGAGAGGAGACTGAAAAATCCTCTGGAGGTTGATGGCTTCTAACTGCTCTTGGGCTTTCAAGGCATTGTTCCTTGGCTTTGCCCGCTGATGTGCGGGTGAGAGGAGCTGCGGCCCTAGTCAGGGGCTGGGAAGGAGGCTTTGATTCTGCAAAGAGGTGGCCCCGTACTCTATCCCTATATATATATACCCCATCCCTATCAGCTGAAGCTCCTCTGTCCCTGGGTCTTCAGCTGGGATGGCTCCTCCTGTAGCCCAGCATCCATCACTGGAGCATGCAAAGCAAGACTAAATCCTGTCTTAGCAGCGGCTTGCTGTTCAAAACTGCATGTCCCTCAGCAAGGGATGTCTTCTTGCCAGCAGATTTGCTCCCTGGTCAGCTCCTGTGCCTGCTGATTTTAGAGCCAGAAACGTGCTGCCTGCCACTGCTCTTCTTGCAGCTCTGCAGAAGAGACAGGGCTGGTGGGTTTGCATCATTTCTAACACTTCAGAAAGAATCCAGCTGGTTGAGTACAATGCTCAGAACTTGTCCTGAGCTGCAGAGACTAGGGGGACTGCTTTGGTGGCCCAGGGCAGGCTGGCACCCCAGCTACCACTCGGTGCCAGGCTCGCTATGCACTGGCATGATCACTGGGGTGCAACTAGGATTCCTCAGGGTAGCATTTTCACACTTGTTTTTCCTGCTAAAGCTGCACCTGGAAACTTTGGTTGATCCTTGGGTGCTGCAAAGCCTTTTTCATGCTCTGACAAACGCTGAGATTATCATCAGGCTGAATTTCTGGAATAGCATTGCAGCGATTCCATAGAACAGCCTTTTCCCCAGCAGCCTTTGCCCTCAGTCTTTGACCTTGGGGCTTTTAAAGTGCATTTTGGCTTAGAGTGATAAAATTTTAGGCTTCAAAGCAATTGGGAAGCCTGCTACCCTTTAAATTTACAAGCAGCACTGGGTTATCTGGGTGAGGACAATAATGGTGGGGGTGGTTTACCCATTTCTCAGCCTTGCAGGGGTCTGTCCCCTCTGTACAGGGTTTCTTTGCTCCTACCTTTGATTTTTGTACAGGTTAACTGAGGCTGTGTGTTCAAGTCCTGGGGTTTCTGGAGATGTGAGGGTCATCCCAAGATGGGGCGTTATCCATGTGGAATACAGGAAACACTCGGAGCTCTGAAGTCCATTTGTCTTTACTTCTGGTGCTCGTGGCTTTTTGTCTTGCCCTGTGTAGTTGTTCTGTGTTTTGCCTTTTGGGTGGAGCCGAAGACCTTCAGCCCATGGACGCTTAGAGCTGGATGCTGGGATCATTTCCCTGGTTAAACCTCTTTGTAGAGATCACGTTGAATAGAAATCTCTACCTGTATTTGAACTGCTGGGAAGAAGAAAGGCTGCTGTGTTCTGGGCTGTACATTTCAGTGTAGGTTTGCAATCCTGGAAATTAATGTTTTTAAAATGCTGGAAAGACTTTTCACTGCAGCTGGCTTACAGAACTGAGAACTTGATATATCCCCTGAAATACCTCCAGATCTCTGAGGCAGCCAAAAGCTTTTTCCTTATCCGGGAGGAAGATAAACCTCCAAGATCAACCTGTATAAATGTGAACTTGTTCTGCCCTGGGGCTTGTTCAGTTTGTTGTGGATGCTTTTTAAACAACACTAATCGGGTGCGGGTCTGCTCTGGGAGATCGGAGGCTGGCAAAAGAATCTGATGCTGATTGCCTTTGCTGTGTTGATGTCTGTAGGATCACAGAGTGATTTGGGTGGGAAGGGACCTTTCAAGCTCATCTGTTTCAGTGCCCTGCAGGGAGCAGGGCCATCTGCAGCTAGAGCAGGGTGCTCAGAGCCCTGGCAACCTCCCCTGCAATGGTGCCAGGGATGGGGCAGCCACCACCTCTCTGGGCAGCCTGGGCCAGGCTCTCACCACCCTCAGTGTAACAAATTTCTTCCTTCTCCTGAGTCTAAATCTCCTTTTAGTTTCAAACCATCACCCCTTGTCCTGTCCATACAGGCCCTGCTCAAAAGTCTGTCCCCATCTTTCTGACAGGCCCCTTTAAGCACTGGAAGGCCAGAATAAGATCTATATTTGTG
This sequence comes from Todiramphus chloris collaris, assembly GCA_025345505.1. NCBI lineage: Eukaryota > Metazoa > Chordata > Aves > Coraciiformes > Alcedinidae > Todiramphus > Todiramphus chloris. Next base: position 1,026,122 of record JANVCC010000094.1, on the reverse strand, counting down.
CTTTCCAGATCCCACTTTGCCGCTCCTAAACTATACCAGTCTGGTTTGGCAGTGATTTGCTTTTCTACAATAGGGTTCTTACATATTGTGCAGCAAAAGGACACCTGAGCATCCCTGAGCACCTCCGAAGCGGCGTTGAGCGTGGCAGTTGCTATGGAAGGTGCTGATGGGTGCAGGGGAGGAGGCAGGCAGCGCTGAGAAATACGCCGGTGAAATAAATAAACTGGAGGGAGGAAAGGAACAGCCTGGAAGTGTGCAGGCTGCTGCTGGGTGCTGGTGTGCAGCACTGGGCTGAGACCCCGGTGCTGAAGCCGCAGCCCGTCTGTGCAATTTTGGGTTCCTTCTTCCCTCCTCCTTATTTTATTTCTTTATAGTATACATTGTGAGCTCTGCTGAGGAAGCAGGACAGCGTCCAGGTCCGTGGGGCCTTGCTGCAGAATATATCCCAAAAATTCAGAAAGTAGAAAAAACCAGCTGCAGGCTCTGGATGGAGCTGGCAGAAGTCGTGGCTGGGAAAGCCCTTGGTGCACTCGTGACCTGCGTAGGTTTGCAGAGCGCTGGAAGCAATGCTGCTTAACCTGCTTTTGCTTTTTGCTTCTGCAAGCTCTCCCTGGCAGGAGCAGGGTGCCCTGCTTTCCTCTCTGCTCCTCCCTTCTGCAGCTCCCGGGTCTGGCTGCCCAGGGAGACAGTTCCTGGGTGTGTGGTGGCCGTCGGCAGCAGCAGCAGGGGCTGAGGCTGCAGGAAGGCCAGAGGAGGTCTTCTGCACATGGGTGAAGTCCTGGTGGGGGGAGACGGTAAGGGAGATGGAGGCAGGTTTGTCCCAGCCGTGCCCAGTGAGCAGGCTGGAGGCCATGGGTGCAAACTAAAACACAGATAACTCCATTTCAAAAGCCAGCAATCTCTTTTTATTTTACTGCATAGCAGGCAGCAGAATGGAGGCTGCCATCCTTGAACAAAACTGCCTCGCACGGGGACCGGGGGCTGGTCCCGGTGCTCAGCAGAAGGCGGGTGCCGCCATCGACAGCGCGTGGGCCTCGTGGCCTCTGCTCTCCCGAGCACCTACTCTGCTCACGCTCTGGGGCGGGAGGGACCGCGCAGACCGGCCGCGGGGCCAGCCCAGAATTGCAGCTGCTGCTTGTGCTTGTTTTGTGTTCTTCGGGGCCGTGGCTGGGTGTGTGAGCGCTGGTTTGTCCGGCTGGCAGCCTCCCTGCTTTCCTGCGGCCTTTGCTGCGGGCTGGGCCTTCTCAGGCCTACAAACCAGACCTGAGAGTGCATGGGAGGGCAGATGCCGTGTGCTGGGGCTGGTCACGGCAACCAGCACCTGCTCATCTTCACTTCTATTTCTCTTACATTCGCTTTCCCTTCTCTGTGCCACAAGAGCTCCTTTCCATGGGCTCCTTGCTGGTCCCTGGGCCTGTTCTGATCAGATGTGCCCACTGTGCCAGTCACCCAAGGGGCTCTCAACCGCAGAGGTTGAGAGACGGGTTTGATTCGAGTGCTCAGTTTACTCCTGTGAGGTCAGAGGGGATTTGGCCATCGTGGAGGGTTAGACTTTGCCCTTGCACACTTCGTACTCTGCTCAGGGCTTCGTGGTTTCTTCATGTTTGGTTTGTTCATCACTGTATCATCTTCTGAGGCAATTTTGAGGTCTCCTTACAGATTGCAGCAGGAGATGGCTCATCTGAGACAAATCCCTTTCCCTTAGAGTAATTGAAAACTTTGTTTTTTCACTTTAACCTTCCATTTATCTCACCATGGTACAGACACTGGGAAAGTCATTATTGCAGTGAAGACCCCTAAATATTAAAGACTCCCTAATTCTGAGCTAGTTATTTTGCTTATAAAACAGCAGGATCTGGCTTGTTGATATTTTACAAATCATCAAAGCCTTTCAAACTTGCTGTAATCTGACATTTTTGGTTGTTTTTTTGAGGCATCCCCTCGCTCTTTAAATGCCACCTCCAGCAAGCTGTGCTCCCCGCCACTGCTGCCCCCTCTCCTGGGAATCACGCTGCCTCTCAGCTCAGCAAGTGACAGCAACCGTGACATTGCTTCCTCCTCTTCCTCCTTCTCCTCCTCCTCCTCCTTCTGCCTGCTAAGGTTTAGCCCCAGGAGTCTGCTTCCTCCACTTTACTGGCCCTACAAGGAACCTCTGTGTGAGTTGATGTTGCCCATACCCACTTGTGCAGCTTCCAGCTCTAACTGCATGTACTTTTATCAGCAGTGGTCAGAAGGCTGCTTTCCACCAGGTTACGGGGTTCAGCTTTCCCTGGGCATGGTGCAAGTTGCATTTGGGGGTTTCCTGCACTCTTGATGGGTATTGGAAGAAGAGGTTGGGGCAGGGAGGCTCTAAGGTCTGAGTCGGCATTGGCTGAGCACCAGATGGGAATGTGCACAGGATCAGCTTTGGAAATGGAGGTCTCCTGAGGTTTGTTTTGGTTTCTCATCTCTAACTGATGTCAGAGTGGTTCAGATGTTGTCCAGGCTGTGTGTATGTATAAAAAAGCCCAGTTCCTTCATATTGCTTTCCCCAGGGTCACTTGGAGATAGATACCACCCACCATGTCTGGGGTTCTGCTGGGACATCCTCTTCATGGTCACAGAGCAGATTGGGCTCAGTATTCTCTGCCCACACCAACCTCCTCCATCTTCACTGCCACGGTGCCAGGGGCTGACGTCAGGTTGGAACAGTGGCCAAGGTCCTTCCCCCACGAGGCTTCTGTGTCCCTTGTCACAAGGGCAAATGAGATTTGTTATAATCTGAGCTCAGGTTTTCTGCAGGGACAGTGTGGATGTGTGGAGTTGGGTGTTGGGGTGTGCTGAGTTTCTGGTCACTACTGGGATGTTGCAGACGTGGTGAGCTGAAGCACTTGGTATCATCTCAAGCAAACCCTGCGGGGTGTGTGGGCTGAGTGCCTCTCCCTGGCTGTTCCCCATGCTCCCCCAGCTGTCAGTTGGAAAATAAACCCACCTCCAAAGCTCATACGCTGATAAACAGCTTTAAAAGATTAAAGCAGAATACAGTCCAGCAGCAGGGGCTGATGCCCACATGTCTCTGCTGTACGGCCCAGCAGCCAAGCCCGTCGGATGGGAGTCGTTTGTAGCCAGGGCTCAGGTACCAAGGAGCACAACTCGTGCTCCGATTCATTGGGGTTGTCCCACCAAAGGTGCAGTGACAAGGTGGCTGCACCCACTCGGGTGAAGCTCTGGCAGAGCTGCGGTTTCACCGGCGTGATCTGGCGTGCTGGCCATTCGTATCGCGCTCGCTTGGCTGGATTTGGCACTCCTCAGTGTTTTCTTGTTACAGGAATTTCCTTAAGTAGAAACTTTTTCTTCAGAGTAATTTTTGGTTGATTATTGCTTATAAAAGCAATTAGTGTAATTGCATCTGATTATGCAGATTTATTTAATCATGTAATTAGAAGAGGGAGGGATGAAATATAATGCGGTCGGGAAGCTTTTGTGAAACTTCCTGAGCTCAGTACTCTGCACAAGGTGGCTCGTATCTCTTGCAATCTAGGCTGGTAGACTGGAGTTCTGAGTTCAGCATCCTGGATAGTTTCAAAATGTATTTAAAATGTGCTGTTAATTGCTCTTAACTGGTTCCAAGGCCTTCATGGTGCGAAGGTGTGAAACTTTTTATTTGTTTAGATTATAACATAAGGAGCTTGCTGCTGTCTCGCATCTGCATCCCCACCTTGCACCCAGGGACACGAAACCATGGACCCGACCCATGGGCCCTGTCTGCAGCTGGGGTCTCACAGGGAAGAGAGGAGGAGCAGGACATGCACGGAGCGATGGGGCTTTGCGGTGCTCGTTGTCTGTACCTCCAGGGCTGAGCTGGCCCTGAAGTCCCTCTTGCAAGCAAACGCCCTGCCTTGCTGAGGACTGAGAAGGAGGTAGAAACAGTGTGTTTTACAGACCATGGTCTGGTGAGGTTTGTTGTCATTCAAGAAATCTGGCAGGAGCAGGGGCCTGAACCCGCTTTTCAAATTTCTTACACAGGGAAAAAAAAAATGCTGGGTTTTTTTCCCCCCCCTTTTTTTTTTTTTTTGTCATTCAGCGGTGACTTCTAAAGCTGTGCTTGGAGCTTCGCAGAAGTAATCACAGCTCCTCTCTTCTATGATCTAATTTTCAGCGGTGGCACAACAGGCAGGCTCACTGCCAAGGGCTGCAGAGAGAAGAGGGAAAAGGACTCGATGATTACAGCAGGATCGAGGGATTTCTCAGCAAGACACGATTGTCTGTTCTGAGAAAAGAGCCTCCTAAGCCGCAGGGTAAAGCAAACCTGTGGCACGTAGGCAGAACCCCCAAATAGTACCTTCTTATTTGTTACTTGGGTTGTGTTAATGTCTCCTGGTTCTAGTCGGGACTCTGTACCAAAAGTGACAACCCTCTTCCCGGTGAGAACACAGTCCCAGTGGCTGGTCTGGTGTACATCTGTCTTGATCATCTCTGCAAGGGCCATGGGGATTTGCCTTCTTTCTGGCTTCACAGAGCTGCAGCTTCTTATCATTCTTCACCACTTAGTTTGGGCTGCCTTTCGGCTCCCCTTTTTTGTCTGAAAGGGGTTTTCACAGATGCCAAGAAGCATATTTGCTTCTCTGAGGCCTGATCCTTTGTAGCAGCAGTGTGAGAGGAGGCACCTTTAGGTGCCCTGCTCAGTGTGCTGGAGGTGAACAGAGCTGAAAGGAAGGGCAGCGTCCTCTGAGTTGAGTTGCTGCACCAAAAATGAGCCCACTTGGCTGCTCTCCCACAACAGCAGTGAGACCCATAAGTGCCTGGCTCCTTGGATCTGTGTTGTAAACCACTTTGTGCTTCTGGGCCTCGTGACAGCTTAGATGTTGCTTCAGAGCATGGCTGTGGGACACAAGCTTCTCTTCAGCTTCTCCAGAGTGAAGGTGCCTGTCTGTGGATTTTGGGCAAGTGCCTCCCCTGTGCATAAAAAGCTGATGGGGTCAGGGTGGGGATGTGGAGATATTTCCCTTGTGTCGGGGTCGTGGACTAATGCTGGATGCTGGGAAGTCCTGCAGACCTGGCTGCAGAACAGGGAGCTCAGGAGGGACTCCAGGCTGGACACAGTCGTAGGCTGCATCGCTTGGTGTGGGGACAGCTCAGGCTCTGGAAGGGACTTGCTGACCTCGTATTTCAAAACTATCATTTGAGTTCAGGATGTGGCAGCACAGCCCAGGACTGTTTCTCTACTTAAAGGGAGTTCCTGGGGCCAGCTGACAGCAGTCAGAGCAGATTCCTCATCCTGGCTGTGCTGCTGTGAGGGATCATCTGCAGGAAACACAGCACAAGCACAGAGCAATACAGAACAGGCTGGATGTGAAGCCCAGCTCTGCCCCAAGGCAGGACGCGGGCTGAAGGATGCTGGTGATGGAGATGACGTCCCCTCTGCAGGCAGCTTCTCCTGGTACACGGCTGCCTGCACCATTTGGAGAACTTGACCTGATTCCTGACCTACCTAGTGTGTACTGAAGGGACAGACTAAAGCCTTCAGAGATCTTTGGGACCTCACTTTGTGAGAGTGGCTGTGGATCTTGTGTTGTCAAAAAGCACCCAATGGGTGTCTTCCTTGACACCTTCAAGCAGGATTTCAGCGTGCTGTCCTTGCCAGTCCCCGTGCTGGTATGGAGCATGCCATCCACAGGCATTTGAAGTCTCCAACTCGGAGCAGCGACAAAATTGCTGCCTGAAGGTTTTCCATGCAAATGCTCCCTGTAGTGATTATTCAGCGTGACTGATGTTACTGCAGGGGCCATCGGTGCCGTGGCCAGGGCAGACGTGTTCTCAGGCAGAAGCCAAGGGCAGCGTCGTTCCTCTTAACCTGGGAACTGCACCAAGCGAAGCTGTAAAGTCATTTTCTGGGTAGCCTGTAGCAAAACCAGGAAATGAAGCTGGATTTGGTGAGGCCCAGGGTCTTTTAACCTCCCCATCCTTCCTCCTGGGAACGTTTCTAGGTAGCTAAATGTATGGACCAAGAAGTAAACTAGATTTACAAGTCTTTATTTTTCAAACAATGCTTCGAAATACTTTACCGAGCAGCAAGATTAATTGCATTCTCTCCTCTCCTGCTCCCACGTACAATGCAGAGAGATTCTCTCCGGTCTCCTGTTCCTTTTAGAAGGGTTTTCTGTACTGTGCTCTGCTCAGCGCCTGTCTGGGAAAACATGTGCAGCTATTCGATAAATATATTGTGAAAAGCATCATGGAAGTGGCAGCCTGCCTGCAGCAGGGGAACAGCTCCAGGGGGAAAATGGTAAATAAGATATGTGTAAGTAAATTAATTTTGCTCATATAAGCTCGTTTGCAGCTTTCCTTGGTGTCTGCGGCGTAATCCTCGGATCTGCTGCAGGTCTTTAGCGCGTGGGGGGGGGATCAGGCTGGTGACCATGTGAAGAGCATCGGACCCAAAGCTGTGCAGGAGCTTGTTGAAGGTGGTGATGGTGGTGGTGATGGTGATGGTGGTGGTGATGGTGATGGTGATGTCTCTCTCGCTGGGGTTTCCCATCACAGCAAGGTGTGGTGGTGTCACAGCCTGACAAACTGCAAATCCACCGTTGATTTTTGCCTCGCAGATAGAAATAATTGCCTTTTCTACTGAGTTTTACGCACAGTAAGACCGGTCTGTGTGTGGCTGATTTGCTTATTCAGAAACCGTTGCTTTCCAATCCTTCTGGAGGGTTTCTCAGTGAAAAAGAATCCTTCAAAACCAGCACAACCTGAAACAAAGCCCAGCTCTAGAGACCAACAATGATTTTCTTGCTGGATTATTTTTTTTAGCATGCTTTTAGCAGCGCTGCGTTCTTTGTTGTGATGCTGTAATGGGTCTGTCTGTATTGATCAGATGAACTGATTTATGGGGTTTATCTGAAGTTTGTTTATTTAAGTTGTCAATTTGCTGAAGATTGATTCTGCAGCCTGAGCTGTGGGATAGAGCTGTGGCATGGGCTGCTGCTTTCGAGGGGGTGATGCTCCAGGGTGCCTGGTCTGAGCAGAGAAGAGCTGAGTGGGCGGTTGACACAAGCAACACTTTGCTGGGATGCGGCTGCTCTTCCCAGCACTTCTGGCTTATTTTTCCTGTTGGCTGAGCTGTGTGAGACACCAAAGTGTTCAGTCCAGGTGGGTGATCTGTGGGGTTTTGGCTGCTGCACAGCACCACAGACAGATGCGTCCCTCCCCTAGCCCCTGCATGTGGAGAAAACCTCATAGAAGAATGTAGGGGAGCTGCAGGTTGATTTGTGCTCTTGATGCTCCCCAGGAGTGAGGGGAGCCGTGACTGTCCAGAAGCTAAAGCTGCTGCATGGCAAGTCTTTGGCTTTGTTTCTCTGTAGGCAGCAGAGCAAAGCCAGGCTTTTAGCACAGCGTGGAATCGGAGGCTTCCTCCTGTCCTGTGTGCAAGCTGGATTAAATGGTGAAAACATTTTTACTCTCTTCCCTCCCTTTGTTTAAAATCGTTTCCCTGACAGAAGGGAACATGCAGGCTGGAGCCCTGGGCTGGAGGAGAGCCCCAGTTCATCCCAGTGGCGTGGAGGGTGACTGGGATGGTAGAGATGTGGACTGGGGCTTTCCTGGCTGTGCAGAGCAGCCCTGAGAAGCTGCTGCCCCGCAGGCAGGGGCTGGAGGCTGCTCTGTGCTTCCCAGGGGCCAAGGTTCCCACCTTCACCCAAAGCCACGTGCACAGGCAGCCCTGAGGAGTCCTCGTGAGCGTCTGATCGGGAGATGTGCTGCTCCACGGGCTCTGGGGTGCAGGGAAAGCCTCTTCAGGAGAGCAGGGTGGCCACGGGCTTGTGGCTGCCTTGACCTGATGCTCCTAGGTCAGCTTGGAAGCTTTCCAAGTGCGAGCATCACGAGAGCGTTTTGCAACCCTCCCCGGGCTTCCCGCGGATCCATTTCGAAGGGCAGGGCTGTGGCTGAGCTGGCATGGGGCTGGGGGCTTGGGGGAGCAGGGAGCCCTAGCAGAGGGGAGGCTCGAGCTGCTTTGCCTGTGCAGTTGTGGGACTGTGTGTGGGGTGTGCTGGGCTGACCTCTGCACCCCTTCCCTTGGTGCTGTGAGCCAGCCTGGGCTCTGAAAGGGGTTTGTGCTTTGGGATCGAAGGGTTTAAATAGACTTTCAATAGAAGCTTTTAAAGCTGGTCTCCCCATTTCATTACTGGTTTGAGTAAGTGATGCTTCTGTCAGCTTGTTTCAAAGCCTGTGGAGAAGGTGGGAGGAAGAGGGAAGGTCCTCCCCAGGGTGGAGGAGGAAGGGAAGGAGGTGAACAGTGGGCTGCAGGGAGGGCTGGGTTAGATCTGGATGGTTCCTCTCCGTGTGCCCCCCGTGACTGGCACACGACCAAGGGTGAAGCCACCCACCCACCCAGCCCTTTCTGTAGTTCCCTTATCCATGTCACAGATTGCTTAAGCAGGGGATCGGGAGGTCACCTCTCTTTGCAGCAGAGTTCAGCTCTGGTGTGTTTTACTGGGTGCTGTTGGGCAGCTTTGAGTCAGGCTCGACTTTCGCTCCCCGCTCCTCGAGGAGGGTGGTGGTTGTGTTCCCAGGCTGGTGCTGGATGGAGCTTTTTGACCTCGCTCACCCCCACCCTTCCTCGTGGAAACTAAATGTAGACAATATGAAAACGGGGCAGGGAGGGGATGGAAGTGTCACCTGACTCACAGGGATTCTTATGCACAACCTGCTTTGCATGTAGAGAACCAAAGGCTGCAATATTTCAGAGTTCAGCCTGCACTGGAATTCAGTGGATGCCCAGGATGCTGTGAATAAAGCCAAGTTGTCCCCCTCTCCCTCCCCTCACCCCCAGAAGGTGGGCAGCAGGATGAGAGGATGGCTCCTGCAGCACTGCATCTCCAGGGGTGATTAAGGGATGACAGCCATGTGCTGCAGAGGATCGTTTCCAGCTCTGGACTGTGCTGGGAAGATTTAAATCTGTTTGGAATTGAGACTGAAATGAACATCCAGGAGACAGTGATTTTATTCAGCAGTTTGAGATTTGTATTGCATTTCCGTAGGGCTTTTCCAGAGGAAAAGCTGATTCCCATATGCTAGTAATTGTTAAATGCTACTGGTTTGCAATTCAGTATAGCTTTTGTACATGGTGGGCAGCCAGGTTAGTGACTGAGGGGGGCAGGGTGACCCTGGAACCAGACTTGCTTTGAAATCCTCCCTTTGCTGTTGGCTACAATGCAAATAACGTGAGTGTGGAAGTCACCAGCCATGGCTTGGCTTCCAGGCTGTTCCGTGACACTCTCTAGGGTCTACGAGGGCAACAGGGACTACTCTGGAACTCTGAATCATAGAATCATTTTGGCTGGAAGACACCTTAAAAATCATCCAGTCCAACCGTTCCCCCAGCACTGCCAGGGCACCACTGACCCCTGTCCCTCAGCACCACAGCTCCACAGCTTGGAAACCCCTCCAGGGATCACGGGGACTGCCCCCCTGCCCTGGGCAGCCTGGGACAGCCCTGGACAACCCTGGAGGGGAAGAAATTGTTCCTCAGCTCCAACCTAAACCTCCCCTGGGGCAACTTGAGGCTGGTTCCTCTTATCCTGTTGCTTGTTCCTTGGGAGAAAAAACCAACCTCCCCTGGCTCCAGCCTCCTGTCAGGAGCTGGCAGAGCCAGAAGGTCTCCCCTCAGCCTCCTTCTCTCCAGGATGAACAAGCCCAGGTCCCTCAGCTGCTCCTCAGCACCCTTGTGCTCCAGCCCCTTCCCCAGCTCCATTGCCCTTCTCTGGCCACGCTCCAGCCCCTCAATGTCCTTGTGGGAGTGAGGGGCCCAAAAGTGACCCCAGCATTTGAGGTGCAGCCTCCCCAGTGCAGGGGCAATGTACAGTGTAAATGGCTGTGGATTTCCTGTTATGCGCGTTGGGTTTAGATGAATACCAGAGGCTCCTATAAATACGAATCCAAAAGGTCAAAAGTTTGACACTTTACCCTCAGCTCGTTAAGGAGCTGCACTTCTCCCTTTATTGCCATCTCTGGTTGACTGCCAGTCTGGCTGCAGAAGGAGCAGTTCTATTTAGCTGTGTCATCTCACCCCTATCATTTTCATATCGAACTCATTGCCCGAGCTTCCCTTTCTTTCTGAGTGTTTGCAGCCTGCCAGCGTTGTGCCTTCGCTTCCTTTTGTGTCGGCAGAAGCCGGCGATGGGCCGCCCGGTCATCTCTGAGTGAACATTCCCTTTTACCTCTCTTCGTGTTTCCTTTCAGGTCCCTCATGGAGAGATCCCTCCATGGCACGTGCCGCCCGTGAGCGCTGACACCGCAGCTCCCTGCCGTGCCATCTGAGAGCGTCCGAAGCGATGGGCGACTCTCCAACGAATGCCGCGGGTGGAGGAATGGACGCCACGCTCTGCCAGGACACGCAGACCCAACTGGCAGAGCGGGTGGCAGCCATCGACGTGGCTGTTGGCCCAGACAGGGATGACCAGAATGGTGAAGGCAACGCTGAAGAAAATGACGCGGTCTTTTCCGATAACGTAAAGGACATCCAGAGAAACGGGGTCAACAGCGACGTGGGAGTGAACGAGTTTCTGCCTTCCCAACGGTCAGAAGATGCTCAATGGAGGCATGTTCCCAAGAGACCTCTCACTAGACCTGTCCTATCAAGTAGGAAGTTGTCTCTTCAGGAAAGGTCTTCAGGAGGTTATTTGGCTTCCAGCAACGCTCCAGGTTACGGTCCTTATGCCACAGGGCCATCGCCACGTATCATGAGGAGACCAACAATAGAGTCCAATCGGGTCTCCATATCGGATTCTGAGGTAGGCATGTTCTCCCCTGTAAGCGTGGTGCTAAGGTAAGTCTTTCTTAACTGCCCATGGGAGTCTGCAGTCTTTTGGAGCAGTACATCTGAAAACACTGGTTTTTCTAAGGGGGGAAAAAAAGTCCCTGAACCCAGGGTTGTGTTAGCTTGGCATGGCTGAGCATCTTTGCATCCCCCCCACCCCCAGACCTCTGCTGGGTGTAGCCCTGGTCCTGACATTGGCTCCTTCAGCTGCCTGGTCCCCTGGCCGAGCTGGGGCCCCTGTTGTGGAGCACACAAAAGGCCTGCCAGGCTGCTCAGAGACATGGTTGTAGCCAAGCAGCTTTGCTCTCATGTCCCTGCTCTGTGTGTCCTTTGGGAGTTTATCAGTCACAGCAGCTTTGCTTGATGGTATTTTCTGGATTTAACCTTCTGCAGATTATGTATCTCCTATTGTGTGTTGCTATTATTGAAGGCATGATTTAATTTTATAAAGAGCTTAACTGCACTGGTGGCTCCTGCTCCTGTCAGGCTCTTCCTTTGTCTTTAAAGCATTTGTAGCAGCACTGATAACCGAGGCTGAGACCTTCTGCCCCTTCAGAGGAGTGTCTCAGTAGCTGTGGTTCTTGGCCATCTTGCTGCTGGTCTCCCAGTACCAGCCCTGGGCTCAGATCTGTCCCAGAGGTGTAATATGTTGGTAGGGGTCGGGTGTCGTGATGGTTGTAGTTCCCTGTGCTGCCATGTGCCATTGTTTGGAGGATGGGGAGTGGAGACAGGGGCTGTTTGGACTGTGCTGTCCAGCGCCAGGCTGAAGATGCTGAGCTTGCAGCAGTGCCCTTGAAGAAGGGGCATATTATGCAGCAGGACTTGCTTTGAAAGCCAGGCATGGTGGAGGTGGCAGGAAGTGGGTGTTTCTTGAAGCCAAAATGTTCTGAGAGATGCTGCTGGCTGGGGAAGGATTTTAAGTAGGGAATGGGCTGTCTGCAGTACTGGAGAGGGACCATCATCTGGTGCTGGCAGCTGGTCTGGGGACAAATGTGGTCTCACACCTGAATTTTCCCCCAAGCCCAGGCTGTGCCTTTCCCTGAGATTTTGATCTACTGTTTGTGGAGGAAACCCAAGTTTTCTGTGCCTTGCTGGTTTTCTCCAGACTGAATTTGTTTCTCAGCCATATTTGTCTGGTGTTTCTGCTCCTGGGGAGCGGGGCAGGGCAGAGGAAGGGGTGGGGGTGTCTGTGGGTCTCACTGGCAGGTGCCATAAGGGAGCAGGCAGCGTGCTGGAGAGAGCAGCAGTGGTGACACGGACCTGCTGGCCTTACCCTGTGGGCACAGCTGCATCTCCTGCCCTGCTGCCACAGGAGGGGAGCCCAGGAGAAGCCTCTGATTCACCTTGTGACCATGAGCCTTGTTCTGGCAAGGGATAGGTTCTTTCCATGAGTGTTTTCAATCTTTTTCCCCCTAAAAGTGGCAGTACAGCGATGTTCACCATGAATTTGCCACTGAAGTAGGACAGAGACAACAGCCAGGGGCTCAGGAGCAGTGACCGGCCTGACTCTTCCTCACGCCATTGATGGAGAACACGTTGCTGAACATGGCTGTGTTGGTGCCACTATCCCAATGTCTTGCTCTTGGGCACCATGCTGCTGGCAGATGTGATGCTTAAATGCCACCGTGGTCGTGCCCTGTGTCCCAAGGGACCCAAATCACTGGAGTTCAGTTTTTGCTGGTGTGGGTCTGAGTGACCCAGACGTTAAAACCACGCCGACGTTAGTGTTTCCCTCCTGAACAGTGGGTGTTTTCCCCTGGCCCACCTGAGAGGATGGATGCTGCAGCCATCACCCTCTGGGAAGCCGTGCAAGTCGCATCGGCTGTGAGACGGGCTGTGGCATCCCCAGCCGATAGGATTTCCGCGGAAGGTGCGCTGCAGAGATTGCAGCATCCCTGACAGCAGCCATACGCTTCAAGAAGGGAGACGGGGAGGGAGAGGAGCCACTTCTTGGAAGCGAACGTGACTTGTGTGCCAGCTCTCCCATCCTGCGGTACTTCGACTGTGCCAGGAGCGCGCCTTGTCTGGAAGCTGTTCCAGAGGAGCTGCAGTCGAGTGTGACTAGCACGTTCTGCAGGCAATTTCCAAATAATCTCTCCTCTTCCACAGCATCTGCATCCTGGGGAGCAATAGGTACTGCCCCGGGGTGGGAAATGCTTAGTTTGAAAGGCAGATGCAGAGCCCTGCGTTTCCCTGCTCCTGCAGTGATTCTTTATGCAGTTTTGAGTGATCACTTTGATAGAACTGTTTAGAGCCCTGCTCTGGCACAGCCCACATGCTTAACAAAGCCGTGCTCGTTGGAAACCATCATTCTTATTAATGGGGAGTGGCTGCAATGAGAGGGAAGAACCCAGGCGAGAGCTGCGTGTGTTCAGAGGTGAGTGCTCACCCTGCAGCAGTTCCCTCCGGAGCTGTGCTTCATCTTTCCAGCCTTTAGGGACAGTATCTGTATCCTGTAAGGAATAACAAAAAGGACTAGGAAGGCACATCCTTGTTTACAGGGTGAAGTTTGAAGCTGGCCAGTGAATAATGAGCAGTAGGTGTTAGGTGCATGAGAGCCAGGCACGTGTGCAGCTTCTGCACAGCCCAGCTCCAGCATCCCAGGGGTGACCTACCAGTGTCTACTGAGTGGTTGCTGCTGTTGTGTTCATGGCTGTGAGAGGCACTGAGGGTCCAAAGCTAACCCAGATGCTGCAAGGCACTCTGGGGAGAACTGGGGAGCAGATCTGATGTTGTAACACGGGTTTGCATAGTACCTTTGCTCTATGCAATTAGCAGAGCCTTGCATGGACCCATCTTAACCTCTCCTAAATTCAAGAGTTACTCTCTGTAAGCCTTAGTAAAGACTACGCAAGGTTTAGGCTTTCTTGTCCAGCAGTGCCTGGTTTTCCTTCTGAGACCACAAAGCCCTGTCTGGATCCAACAGAATGAGGGCTGATGGCCAGCTTGCTGACTGCTGGTGTCCTGGTACAGCTCTGGACTGGTTCAGGAGCTTTATATAGACTTTGTCAGTAGTATCTAGCAAGCCACGGCATAATCAATCAGTCTCAAACCCCCTGCAAACCACCCTTCAAGCAGCATTGCACTGAACTCCTGCAGTGGATGGAAGATACTGCGTGGAAAGAGTCAATGGCAATGTTCTGAGTTTTGGGGTTTTTTTGTGAGGACTGATAAAAATGCTTAGTCAGCCAGGGCTGATTGATTTTACTGCTTTTGAGGATCTGTGCAATTGGTTACTGGCGATGAGTAGAGAAGCAGGGCAGGGTGATTAATACGGTAGCTGACTCCATCCCTCAGCAGACATTTGGGGAAGTATCTATCCCAGAGCACACGAAGTGAACTGATTATTCCCCACAGCTCAGTGGGAACTACAGGGAACCCGCTGTTGTCTGTGCCATCTGCACAGCTCCCACCACGCGTTCCAGGGGAGATGATCAATGCTACACTAAGGCTTGGAAATCTCCAGAAGTCCTGTGGCTCCATTCTGGATGATTCCTGTGTCATCCTGCTCAGAGCCAGACCTGGGGAGCTGACTGACACCTCAGCCTTTGGGCTGCTCACAGCGAGGATTACCTGCCAGCAGCCTCTGCCCGGATGCACCAGCAGCTTCTCCCTGGTCAGAGACACATTATCAAAGCAACCACTAGTAAGGGGTGGAAATCTGGACTCCACACTGCCCACGGACTGGCTCCTTCAAGCAACTGATTTTTACTAGACCTTTTGGACAGTGTATTTGTTTTATCTTTCAATCTAGCGACAGCAACACCCTCAATGACTCCTTTGGTATCATTTCCTATCCCAAACGTTGATCTTGGCCTTCCGAGAGAAGAAGTTATTTGACTGTGACTTCCCATCACCCAGACTGATCCTCGTGTCCTGGATGAAAAAAAGCTCATGATGAAACAGAAAGAACAAAGACAGTCTGTGTGAAAAAATAAATACTAGGGTATCAGTGGCACGTTTGGCCAGTGGCTGTTTATATCCTTACACCAACATGTTATCCTGGCCATCCTGGATAAGCTTATGTTAAAAAATAATAATAATAATAATGGATAAAAGACAAAAGTTGATATTTGTAAGACAGGAAAGTGGATGATCTAGCTTGGGTAGGTCAACCCTTTTTCAACATGTATAAACATAACTTGTCCTCTGTAAGGAGGGGAAAAAACCAAACAAAAAAAGCATTATGCTGTAGTAGAAAAGGAAGCCCCTGCATTTTTGCTTCAGCTCTTTTGCTGTTTGATAAGCCAGGCCTCCCAGCTAAGGTGCATTTTCCACCAGAATTATGTAAAGCATCAACAGTAAGTACTGCAGTTATCTTTAATAAGACTTCTTTGAGGTGAGGCCAATTCCAAAAGTCACCTTAATTTCTTTATTCTCATTCATCAAATGAAACTCAGGACTTCAGAAAGCTGTCTGGGACAAAAAAAAAGGGAAGCTGTTTCCCAGTATGTTCATAATACTAAAGAGTCTCTTTGTCCAGGCAAGGACATTCTTCAAAGATAAACAGACTCATTAAATAAAATGAATTCTGGTGAAGTCAAGCAAAAAAACCTTCTACAGCAAAACCCACTCTCCTGCTGAGGACACCCACTCTGCTGCTAACTTGAACTACAGAACCACACGTTTAATGTTCAGTGGTTCTTTGAAATAGGTATTTGTAAACCACCTTAGGTTCACTTTCTCAAGCAGATCCATCCTTTGCTGCAGAGGTCCATAAACCTGCTGTATTATTACCTCCCAAGTCATTTTAAGGCTGATTTATTCACCTTAAAAGATATTTATTCTAAAATATATATGTACCTGTATTCATATAGATTGTAAAATTAATATATACGCATGTAAACTTCATAATCACTGTCATTTGTATCTTGATACCACCTTTTGGTTTTGCTTGACTTTCTTGTCACAATATAGCACAGAAAGTGGATTCCCATAGGCAGACCCTGGATGTTCATACACGCACAGACTGAAACCAAACAGTGATTTTTATTCTAAGGAGCAACTTTGTAGATGAGGTGGTGGCATTCTGCGAGTATTATATTTTGGTGACATGCAGAGATCATTTAAAAATAAAGGCATTATTGCAGGACAGATAATCTTTATAATCTGCAATCATTCTGAGAGAGAGAGAGCAATCTTTGATGAAATCAAATTTAGTCCAATGTTCATAATGGGCAAATGTAATAACCTGAGACGGTGAACAGATCAGATCAATTTATTTGCAATGCTTGACACTTACATTGGATTTCATGAGACAGTTGCTACGATAACCAATAGGGGTTTTTAATATCTGTACCTACTGCCCTTTTTAATATGGTGTTGCTGAATTTTTGTGCAGCTTGGAGCATCAAACACAGGAGCTAAACAACCCAGAAAGAGCTAGTGGACATCCTCCTAAAGAGGTATGAGAGATGTTACTGCAAAAGCTAATTCTGAGCAACTGTAGGATGAAATCTGGACACCTCTCAGAAGAGTAGTCTGTGACCTGTGAGCATGTTACAGGATGTTGCCAAAAACCCAAATGACATCTGGGTTTCACTGACTGAACCTCCCAAGTGTGTTGTTACAAACCCAAGAAAGCCTCCAAAGAAAACTTTTGAAGGGCTATTGCAAAAACAACACAGGAAAGCAACAATGAAGGAGGAATTTCTTGTAAACTGCTGGAGTGACTCTAAGGGAAAACAAACACTTAGTACAAAAAACCCATTTTCTAAGGAAAGGAAGGACCTGAAGGTGAAAAGTACTTGTGAAACAGTAGGTAAGTCTAAAACTTTTAAGTCCAGATCATATGCTATAAATATCTACACATAAAATATAAATGTCAGTATTCTTACAGTTAGTAGAGCCAGCTCGTTAATCAAATGCATTGTTATGTTTGTAAATCAAGGGGGGGAGAACAAAAGAAAAAATAAATCTAGGAGACTGGACTGAACAATTCTCAGTGGTTCTGAAATGCAGAATGTTGCATAAAAACCGCTTACTGACAGGCGCTGTTCTCAAAGCCGAAGGTGTTGATTCATTTAAAATACTTCAAGTGCTCCTGTTGAATCAAGATTCAACCAACATGCCTGCTCCACTGACAAGTTTTTGCCCTACCTTGCTAATTGGAGAGAAGATATTTTTCAGCTCTTTTGTCTAAGATGTAGTTCATCTAGTCATACCCTGAAGAAATTACCAGCTGAAGCCCATTCTGTCACCAGCTGTTGTGAAATAACTCACAGTGAACACGGACCTTGTTTGAATGCTAAAGAGAAAGGCCTGAATGGCATCTCATGGAATCAATTAATATTTACTGAATAAATTCAGAAGAAGATTCAGCCCCTTTCTTCAAACGAGACGGATCCGCCTCAAAATAGATCTGGTTTCTGCCACAGAAGAGATGTACTTCTGCCCATACAAACTATGGATGGAAAATTTCACGTGCTCTTTAGGGCACAATATGGGGACTGTGAACACTGATGTATGAAAATGGAATTGCTGCCAGGGGGGCTGTAACCAGCCCAGCAACAGCCCCCTGAGAACAAGCAGAGACCACTGAAGAGCACAGGTCACGGAACAAGAAAAGGACGAAATGCTCTGCATCACAAATGTTCTTGCACAGAAATTGAATGACTATATTTCAAACATTCTGAAAATATCCTTGGATATCTAAAGAGGGTGCAAAGAAATCAAGCAAAGAAATCAGTACTTTTAATGGAATCACAGAATGTTAGGGGTTGGAAAGGATCTCTGAAGATTGAGTCCAACCCCCTGGCCAGAGCAGGACCAAAACTATGGCAGATCACTCAGAAATGCATCCAGACAGGTCTTGAAAGTCTCCAGAGAAGGAGACTCCACAGCCTCTCTGGGAGGCTGTTCCAGTGTCTGTAACCCTTACAGTACAGAAGTTCTTCCTCATGTTGGAGGAACTTGAGGTGGAACTTCCTGTTCTTGAGCTTGAATCCATTGCCCCTTGTCCTGTCACAAGGCACAAGTGCAAAGAGGTTGTCCATGCATTCTTGACACCCAGCCCTCATGTATTTATAGACATGAATTAGATCCCCTCTCAGTCTTCTCCTCTTCGGACTAAGCAGCCCCAGGGCTCTCAGCCTTGCCTCATAAGGCAGCCCTTCCAGCCCCTTCTTCATCTTTGTAGCCTCCACTGGACTCTCTCAAGTATTTCCCTGTCCCCCTTGAGCTGGGGAGCCCAGAACTGGACGCAATACTCCAGGTGAGGTCTCACTGGGACAGAGTAGGGGGGAAGGAGAACCTCCCTTGATCTTCTGGAAACACTCTTCATAATGCACCCCAGGAGACCACTGGCCTTCTTGGCAAAGTTATTGTCTTGGTTTGAAAGACAGGTGTCTGCCAAGGAAGGCAGGAGTCCCCCTTGGAAGGGAAAAATGCAACCCCCTCCCCTCCGAATGCTTAGAATTTTGAAATTAAGGGGCTTTCAGGCAAAGATATGAGGAATAGGAATAACAGTTCTTTACTGCCTACGAGGGCAGCTTCTCCTCACCTCGAATGCAGGGAGCAAAACCAGAGCCCTAGGGGCTGCACCCAACCCCCTTTATTTGGTGGCTGGACCCCTCCTGCTATGGCCAGGTCCTTTTTTCTCTCTTAAGCACAGCAATTTACCTCCCTGACAAACAAGTATGGAAAAATTCTTTAAGAGAAGAAGGAAAACAGAATAACTCCCAAAACCCCAACAGTTATTTAGAAGTAATGTTTTTTTTAAATGATAAGCAAGTTATAAATCTAACAGTTGAATAAGAAAAAATAGGAGGAAATACAATGGAATGGAGAAACATCTGCCCATGCTTGCTCTAGTCCTGCACTGCTCCTTTGGCATCACTGGCAGAGGAAATGCTGAGCTGTGTGGGCACTCAGTCTGATCAGGGCTCCTATTCTTATCTCCAAAGCAGAGAACTACTGAGGCAGTCACTAAATCCTGTTTTCTCAACACTTGAAAAACTGGGTGACTTGCATAAAAATGTGTGAAATTTGTCTGGAGGGGTGATGGTATTAACATTGCATTCTTGTATGCATCTTTCTCCTCTTACCACAGTATTTTTTTGTGGGCTCTCAACATTTCCGTAGAGGAGACCAAATCTATCATCATCTTTTCTGAAGACACAAAGGCTACAGCTCTACCAGTAAATTAAATGCATCCAGATCCATTCTCTGGCACAGAGTTTGATAATAGTATTGTGATGTCTTGCTCCTCCACATCAGATCAGCCACATCCAAACAGCCTGTTGGGAATGGTCCCAAGCCCACACCAACCACTGAAACAAGCACAGCCCTTTCTGGGGAGAGTGCTCATCCAGCTAAGGATCTCAGGATAGAGCTGGATAAGCAGATCAGGGTTTTCTTTCCTGCTTTGCTGAGTAGATGATGCTCTGATGCTCGTATGTACCAGGGCCAGGCTCTCTGTGGATGTGTTTGTCCAGACTGATGGGCATCTTGTTGCTGTGTTTGACAGAGCTTGTCCCACCTAAAGTGGCAGGGCTTGATCTGTGAAAACAAGTTGCCCAGGGAACAACAGGCTGCCCAGGGCAGCGGTGGAGTCCCCATCCCTGGAAGGGTTTGCATCCACCCATTCCTTGGCATCCTGGTTCTTCCAGCCCTGGTGTCCCCATGGTGTCTCCACTCTCTGGGATCAGCAGGAGGCTGTTCCAGCTCCCCAGTGCCTGGCTGGCCCTGCAGGAGGTGGTGGTGGTGGTGGGCTGGGACTGTGTGTGCTTTAGCAGGAGTGGAGAGGATGAAGTCAGGCCAGTGTCTTCTTCCACCGCAGTGCTGCTGCTGTCCCCAGCGTGCAGAGGACAAGCTGATAAAGGGGAGTTTCCTACACTTGATGTCCATGGTTTATCTCAGAGGCATGACAAACATATTGCTTCTTTGTCCTTTCTTGCCTTGGCTTTCCAGATCTTTATGATAGACCTGCTTGTTTGGACAACTGGTTTGAAGCAACTGGGGTCAAGAGCTGTGAGGGACAGCACTTTGGTGCCGAGCTGATCGAGGTCTCAGGCTCCTGCTGTCTCTGGGAGCTGCCCAGTTTCCTTACGAGGGTGTGATTTCCTTGCCATGCACAAAGGTGAACCCGGGTGGGAGCAGGGCAGTGGGGGCACCGAGCTCCTGCATAGCCTGGGCTGGAGACCTGCCCTCCCCTTCCAGCCCCTTGAGTCCTCCAAACTAATTCTTCTAGAGGTTTTACTGTGGTGCTCAAAGTAGAGCTCTCTTGAAAAGATCAAAGATACTCGGAAAACATTTCTTCAAAGAAAAATCTCCCACAGGCCTTGCTAATTTCTTTTCCTTGGATTAATTAACCTTTATCTGAAGTTACACTTCCAGCTTGTCTAAGGACAAGGTTTCAGAGAAGGAGAAAGCCCAAAGCTGCAGTTGCAGAGGGGCTGGAAGGGGGCTGCCTTCATCCCACAGGTCCCAGCTCCATGTTTTTCTTCCAGATGCTTCCCAGTGGTATCCCAGGGCTCCAGCATTCAGTGTTGCGGGTTCGTCTGGGTGAGCCCAGCCAGCAGTGACCAGTGCTTCTGCCAGCAGCCAGCATGGTGCTGGGATTCCAGTTTCGCTCTTGGCTTTGCACATTGTTTAAAAATCTGTTTGTTTTTTTTACCTCTGTGATCTCTGGGCTTCCTGTGTGTCCTTCTCTGTGCCTGAACAACTTCCTAGTTTGCATTCACTGCTGCCCCTAATGCCCCTTTTCTGACTTTTATTTTCATTTGGTTTGTTTTTGGAACTGCTTTCACTTCCTTCCAGACAGGATAAGTTTAAACCAGTGCTATCTTCTTTACTGGCTGTTAGTTCCCAATTTTCTTTCCCATGCTTGTCTTTAAAGTGCATCTCTGAATTGATCAAACTTCTACTTTTCAGGCTGGTGAATTTGGCTTCTTTTAGGGGTGAAAATTTTCCGTTACATATATGTTTGTGGAAACTCTGTTTTCAGAAATGTCTTTACTTTGGAAACCAGTTCTGTCTCTTCCTTCCCATCCCTATGTCCCCCCAGACAGCAAAGGCTCAAGTCTCAATTTCATGGGATTTCTGTCACTCAGAAGTGGATTTATGGAATTGGGTCTGGACTCTTCCCAGTGCTTTATCATTTTTGATCAATTTTTGTTTTCCGTGGCATTGATGATTCCCTCCCCCCCCAACTTGAGCAACACCTTGGACATGTTAACAAACGGGGTATCTTGTTTTGTAATGTGGAACAGTTACTGCACACTCGGAGAGACACAGAGGTCTAATTTGCTGACAGCTTTCATTAGAGAATCTCATTAAGCTTCTTGCTCTGTTCGTATTTATCATCGGTGTGATGAAGTCAAGAGGATTGTACAATGTTATCTTGAAGAAACACTTGGCCCAGAGATAGGTGTTTCTCCTCGATAAAGCAGTACAATTATCCCACTTCCTGCAGGAGAACCAAATAACATAATAATAACCCTGCCAGTCTGCAGCAACACGTGGCAGGAGCTGCTCGAGCTGTGAATTATGGCCTTGCTGCAAGGAAAAAAAAAAGGCAGAAAACACCAATAACCTGGTTTGGTTTTTGCTGTGTTCAGCTCAAGTGCTGGAAGCACCACAGAGGTGAAAATGATAGTTCTCTGCCCCTGCTTATCTGAGTGGAGAGCGGTAGAGGTGTGGATCGGGTAGGGATGTGGCCACGGTGAGTGTGAGGTGTGGGGGGCGGTGCTGAGGGCCTTTCCCTCAGCCCCTTTCTGCATCTTCCCCCCCAGTATTCACCCAGCCCTTCTAAAAATCCACCCCCCAAAGGCAGCTGTCCTGGCATCGCTCACAGGCTCCGTCAGCAGCAGCCAAAGACCAGGGAGATGCTTCAGGTGATCGGTCTGCTGTGGGATGAGAGTGGGGATTTGTAGCCAGAGATAAGAGGGGTGGTGGGAAGGAGATGACCAGAGTCAAAGGAACCGGCGCCTTGGACACGAGGACAAGATGTAGAGGGACAAGGAGCTGTCCCTCCTCGATTGCACTAAATTCCTCATTAAAGGGGTTTGCCTGGCTGAGTGGACTGCATCCTGCACACAGGACTCTGCCCCTTCGGGATGGTGGGGAAAAATGCCACCGTGGCCCCCTCCAGTTGTGTTGGCACGATACAGCTGCAAACTCGGTGCTTTAGAGATGCCACCATGGCCTGAAACAAGGTACTGGTTGAGGACCAAGTCATCCACAGCTACACATAAAGGGCTGTATTTACTCGTGCAAGTAATCCCTACTCAAGGGAGGTGGCCTGGTACCAGGACCTGGTCATGGTGGGCTTGCTGGTTTGAAGAGCAGGCAGTACTGTGGTGGCTGGAGGCTTTCTCAGAGGGTGGTCGCTTCTCCTGCCTGTCTCAGCCTCGCTGGTGAGTGTTTCCCCAGCTCTGCAGTTTTGCCCAGGACGGGGCAAGGGCTGCGAAGCTGATCCTGGGGAAACCCAGGGCAGGAGATGTCGACACAAAGCTGTTCCTGCTTGATTTGTGGAAACCACCACGATGCAAACACGGCCTCGTGCTGGGAAGTGAATCTGCTGCCATGGTGTTTACGCGGGATTTGTCCTTCACGGGTCTGTACCCTGGGTGACCTCTCCCCTGGGGAGGGGAATCCTGTCTACAAAATTCAGTGGCATTTTTCTTTTCCAGGTATCTCAGCAGCCTTGTGCTTTCCAGCTTGGCTTTTGCTGGGTCATGCTCTCTCCTCTCTGCTTGTTCCTAGTTCTGGTGGGTTGGGTTTTGCCTTTGGAAACACAACGAGCTTTGCTGGCAGCAGAGTTAATACTTGTCTGTGGCCCCATTACTCACAGTTGGCTCTTCTTCCCTGTCAGGGCAGTGGAAAAATCTTCCTTCCCTGGAAATGAGATCAAGATTTGAATCATTCCTTGTATTCCTGACAAGCTACTGCTTGTAAGGTTAAAAGTCATCAATTCCCCATTCCTTTATTCCCCTTCCCTGTGATGATCCCTTGTGTTAGGGGTGATTTCTGATTGGTGATGGGGAAAAGTCAAAACTATCACCTACCGTGTCCATGTGCTAATGTTTCCTGAGATGCAGAGGAGTGTGGCTTTTAATGGGGATGCTGCCCGGGGCCAGGGCTGTAACAGCCCTGTTCTTACAAACTGAAGGCATCTGGCACTGCTTTGCTGTCCTGGTGCTGCTTCTGTAGATTGCAGGGATATTTTGAGGTTTATGGGAAGGCTGATCTACCTGTCTGCATATTTTGTAGCAGCTTTGCTCCAAAAGAAATGATAGTACAGAGGCTGCGAGTGAATTTCCATTTTGTGGTTCCAGTTTGTGCCCGTTGCCCCTGTCACTAGGCACCACAGAGCAGAGTCTGGCCCCATCCTCTTGCTCCCCGGGGCCCTTCAGCTCTTGCTCAGCATTGCTCAGCTCCCCTCTCAGGCTGCTCTTCCCCAGCTGCACAGCCCCAGGGCTCTCAGCCTGTCCCCAGCACAGAGATGCTCCAGCCCCTCAGCATCTTCATAGCCTCTGCTGGACTCTCTCCAGTAGTTTCCTGTCTCTTCCAAACTGGGGAGCCCAGAACTGGACCCAATACTTCAGAGCTGACCTCCTTAGAGTAGGGGGGCAGGAGAACCTCCCTCAACCTGCTTGTCCACCCTGATCATAATGCACCCCAGGAGACCATTGGCCTTCCCAGGTCCCCTGGGTGCTCCCCAGCAGCCCCAGGGAGAGCTCGGTGTGGGCAGGACATGCTGCTCACCCTGCGCTTGTGGTCTTCATCCCCTTGGGCTTCTGCAGCATCTGGGACTTTCTTCTCGTAATGAATGAGGGTGGAGGGGTCAGCTCCAAGTGGAACGAAGCTGTGGAGCTTTTGCTGCTGCTGTGGGAGTGTTTTCTTTAGGGACTACAATACTAAAGGAAGGGTGGGTTTAACTCTGGGTGACTGCAGGCTCTTGTGTTCCACCTTCCTGTCCAGCCTGGGGCCACCATCACTCCCTGTGCTGCTCCTGGTCTGTCGAGTAACTCTGTGCCACATCACTACACCTTGTTCCAGCTGGCTGGGGGTCTGCATCCACCCCCTGCCCACCCCTTGGGGTGTCAGTGCTTGCAAACAGAGGTCAGAGCTGCTTCGGGGTGATTTGTTTTAGCAAATACTGTGTCAGCTGAAGGGAATCCCTCATAGTTCGTGTTGCTGTGCTTGGCTCCGTGTGCTCTCCTCGAAGAGCTGCCCACGACCCAGGTGAGAGTTCCTCTGGGTGCAGCCACAGCTTCGTGCACGGTCCCTGTCTTTGCCAGGCTGATGATGGGAAAGGGCACAGGTTCATGCTGGGTGCTGGGAGCTGCCTGCCATGAGAGCCCCGTGGAGCTGGGCACGGGTGTTTTATCTGCTTGGTGCTGAGCACAGGCCAATGTAGATGGTTAATGTAAAGAGACCAGAGGCCGCTGTTGGGCTCACCGGGCTGAACCTGGAGCGATGCTGGGGAATCGGGGTAGAGGGGCCTCTGGTGTTAAACCAGCACAACCAGAGGCAGGATTCAGCCCACAATTGTTTTGTCCTGGGCTGTCAAAAAAAACAATGCAGTGCTTATAATATAACGGATACCAGTTTAAATAAGAGTTCATGTTTCGTCATCCAGCCTCTACTTGATACTGATTCAAACTCAGTCGGTTCCTTTTGCCAGTACTCTAATTACCTTCTCCTTTTGATCTGCAGGACTGCGTGCAATTAAACCAGTACAAGCTGCAGAGCGAAATAGGCAAGGTATGTTCCTGGAGCTGAGGTTTGTAACCAGCAACCTGCACACACGAGCACGGGTGGAAAGACTGTGCCAGCCCAAGGCATCTTACTGGCCAAGGTTCCTTGCAACTTGTGTTTGTTTTGAGGGGCTTCTGCTTGGTTTTAGTAGGAGCAAGTTTTGTTCAAGGTCGAAAGGGAGCTACTTCCTCTGAAATCTAAATTTCTTTCCCTTTCCTCTGAAGGTGGTTAAGCTGGCTCCCTTCCAGGGTGGTTGCTTGCCAAATGGAAGGCTAAAAGCCACTGATGCATTAACACAAGCCAACAAGGAAAGAAAAAAAAAAAGATCAGGGCAAGTGTTTGGTCCCCACCAGGACTAGTTTAAGGTTTTATGTCCATGAATGAAATGCTAGTTTAATTCTAGTCCACGTTTAAAAGCTGCAGAATGATTCAGAAGAGATTCCTCCAAAGTTATTTAGAGGTCTGAGCTGAGGAGCAGTTCAGACACCTGCACATTTGGACGTCTGCCACCACTGCAGATGGGTCCACAGACAGCGCTGTCTGGAAACGGTCAGAACATTGCAGTCAGAAGGACCTACCCCCAGAGATGCAGAGACCTCCACCAACTGCTCCGTTAGCCCAAACTCCTCGCCAAAGTGAGAGGCCCCAGGATGTGGGAGGAGGCACCCGTAGTGTGCAGCGGGCTGTGTGCTTGGCTGCCGGCAGTCGGGGGGTAAGGCTGGAGATGCCGCTGCTGGAGGTACAGGAGATGGCATCTGCGGCTCGCACGCCACTTCAGACTCACGGCTTTTGTCATTGGCTTACGTATGATTTCAGGAGAGTGTAAGGCCCTCTCTCTGGTGGATTTGCCCCTCCCTCCTCCTTCCCTGCAGGTCACAGCGGGCAGATAGGCACCCTGAGGTTGGTAGAGGGTCTGCTGGGCTTGCTCTGCTTCTGGATCAGCCAGATGGCTTGTGGGTCTCTGCTGAGACCAGGACCTTCATTCCAGCTCTCGGTGAAGTCAAAGAGAAATGTTTTGAAGGTAGTGGTGTTCATCCCACTCATTTATTCAACTAGGATGATATCTACCATGGTGTTGTGTCTCACATAAAATGTGTAGTGTTGAGGCAGAACTGTGAAAAAACAGTGATTTGGATGGAGTTTGGCTTTGGACTGTCCCTGGAGCTGTGGATACAGCAGCAATCCAGGGATGCATCTGCCTGGGCAACATGCAGTTGGTGGATAGAAGGCAGCTGGTCCTCACTCAAGTCCATTTACTCTCAAGACATGTAGAGGTTTTGTGCTGAAAATGCTCTTGGAGGGAAGGTGGTCGTGCAATATTTCCAAACTTGCATGAAAAAAAATCTGCTTGAAAACGACACTCTCTGCTCCCCACTGATGTTTGAGTTGAGAGACACGGTGGCTTTGGCTCAGGGCAGAAGGTGATGGGCTGGCACTCTGCTTCCTCAGACATTGTAAATCCTCAAATGCCCCGTGGCTCCAACAGAGCTGCCAAAACATCCGACCTCCTGGGGGGTCACAGCACCTGCAGACTGCGCTCAGGGGTAGGCTTGGCCTTGAAGGGTTTGGGGGCTTTTTATCTCTGTGTAAGGCCGTCATCTACCAGCCTTGAGCAGCAAAGGGACAAGGTGGAGCTGCTGAACTGACTGTGCGGTTTGTGTTTATTTTTAGGGTTCCTACGGTGTTGTGAAACTGGCCTACAACGAGAACGATGACAAGTATTATGTAAGTGTCTCTCTCCTCCGCTCCTCGCTGCTGCCACTGGTCCTGCTTTCCCCTTTGCCCCCCGAGCTCCAGGTCCCCTCTGCCTGGGTGCTTTTAGCAGAAGCATTTCTGATTCAGGCGCTGTGCAAGGAATGAAACCTCCCAGCTGGGAGGGAAATGGGGTGGGCAGCTTTACATAAGAGGCGGGGATCTCCGAGGCGGGCTGCAGAAGCGTTTCGCTGATTTGTCTTGACATTTTCTAGCTATGAAGCAGGTCACCTGAAATTAGAGGCGTGTGGGTGGTGGTTGTTCAGCACCTGCTGCGGGTTGGAAGAGCGGGCGGGTTTTGTAAGGAGATGGGGGATGTATCAGAAAGATGTGGGACAGCGTGACCTGGCTGGGCAGCTCCCCAGGGTCTTCCCCGCTGGCCATTGCAGGATGTCTCCCCGCATGCCGACCAGGACCTGGCTGCCTGGCCTGGAGATGAAAGGCAAACCTTGGTCTTTAAATCCTTTGAAGAGCTGAGGCCAGAATTGGAGGGTTTGGAACTGAAGGGCTGCTTATGCTGAAGGCTCCTTCTCCATCCCTCTGCTTTCAGAGGCAGGTCAATCCTAACCAGCCTGGCAAAACCAATCCTAACCAGCCCAGCTGGGATTCCTCCAAAACCTGCCTGCAGGTAGGCTCATGTCCCTCAGTTTGTTCAGGCTGAGGGCTGGAGCCGGACAGGAAAACTGCCTTGCTGTGTGTGGCTGTGCCCAGAGGCTTGTGGAAACAGCTCTCACCAGCTTCTGGGGGATCCCAGGGCTGAGGAAAGCTGGGTGCTTGCGGTGCTGTTGACCCCACGCCCTGCTGCCCCGACACAGCCACGCCAGTCTGGCCCCAGGCTCCATGCTGGGTTTGGTGGGACGGGTCCTGCTTTCGCTGCGGCGATGGAGCAGCCTCACTTGGGTGAAAACTCAGGGCACCCCGGCAGACTCGTGTGCTGCTCCTTGTCCCAGTGCACAGAGCTGTTGGTCTTGGTACAAAGAGAACTAAGATGATGTAAATCATGCTCGTTCTCCACTACTCCCCAGGTAGCTTTTCCTCTCTGACTCTTGGATTTTTGACTGACGTGCCAGGCTGAAGGGCTCGGTGGGAACTGTGTGCCTGTTCGTATTCGATGCAGGCGTGAAATTGCAGGAGGAATGTCTTGAAATGAAGGATGGAAGAGATGAGAAGAAAATCTGGACAAGGTGCCCTGGAGCTGGCTGAGCAAAGCAACCACAATTCTTTCCATCTCCTGTCCTTTCCCAGCTGACTCACCCACTGCAGTGGGGTGGCCGCTGTTTCCAGTGGTTCCCTTTCTCCGCTGCCCTCCCAGTCCTTCCCCCCCATGCCCTGCAGGAGGATGGTTTTGTTCTGCTGGTCCCCGATCCGTCTGTCCCACCGGGACCAGCAGCGCAGAGGGCGAGCGCATCTCATTGCAGTTATTTCCAGATGAAAATATTTTTGCTTTGAAAATGGTAATCTTTACACTTTGACAATGCCCTTCTGCTCTGGGAATCCCGATGCCGTGCTGCGGGCTGCCCGGGGTGGGCAGAGGGGTTGTCAGAGCTCTGTATAACCTGTAGGTTAATGCCATGGGCGTAGATTTAGCTGGTCAAGTCAAAGTCAAAAGTGAAAGCCTGTGTCCAGGTTAGCCTGGTGTGTGTCAGTTAATCCTCACTTAATCTCCATTTCTTTTTCTAAGCTAAAACTCTTTAAAGCTGCTGCAGCTCGAGAGTGGCTCCCGCACCCAGACACTCCCAGTTCAGCCTCACTGCCCAGAGAGGGACGCTGTGCGCAGAGCCCCTCGCAGGGACGTGCTCTTTGGTTCTCCCCCATCCTCCTGCTGTGGGGGTCGAGGCAGAGTCTGAACCAGATCTCAGGATCAACTCTGGGGCTGCAAAGCTGATCCTGGGATGTGTGGAGAGAGATGGGACCAGAGTGAGAGCATTGGCAGCGCCTGCCTGGGTGTTACTGCAGGGAATGTCAGCACCTGGGAGAGGAAAGGCCATTTGGCTGCTGTGATGCTGAAAGGCTGTGATGCTGAAGTCCGTGTTTCACGTGCCTGCCAAGATTTTGGTTAGGGCATTGGAAACTTTCCCCCTTCACCAGCTATGCCCCAGATTCTTCCAGGTGCCTGCACTTGTGTTTTCCAGAGGAACAAGCCATGACGGAGAGACCTTCACTTTTCCAAGGTGCTAAAACAGCCCAGGAGCTGGCAGGCCTTTGAAAGCTTCAGCAGATTGCATAACTGGCTAATGGTTGCTTAGCTCCCTACGCCTACTGGTGTGTCTGACCCACGTGCAATCCCAGTGCTGAGAGACCTTCCCCACTGCTCTGCTTCTCGTCCCGTCCGAGGCTGCGGTGCAGCGATGACCCCGACCCCCCGGGACGTACCGAACGCAGCTGCCTGCTGCCAGAAGTTGTTAGAAGCAGTTGCAATTCTGTCAGCTGGGGATGGCCTTTCTTGTGTGTTTATTTTTCCCCAGATTTAGCTCTGGAAGGTTGTTTTTGTCTCAGTAGTAAGAAGCAGTAACAGATAATTGTAGTAAATTGGCCCTTGATGAGCAGCCCCTAATAACTGATTCCTGTGTGTGATGCTTTCACATCAGGCCAGGGTGTTGCTGCCTCCTTTGTTTTCTTTAAGCTAGTCTGCTGGATTAAAAAGGGGCAAAACTTTATCAAAAGCAGAAAATTTTTATTTCAGAGTATAATTCAGAGTGTGACTCCAGATTCTTGCAGACTCATGAGGTCCTTTGCTGCCTCTTCTTGTCGAAGCAGCGTTTATAGGTACCAGGAACTGTGTCTGCCTCCTGTCAAAGCAAAAGGACAGAGTTCTGTTGCTTTACTGAGTGTTGGATCTGGCTTAGAATTAGGAAAAAATCTCAAGGGAAAAAAAGCTCATCACCACAGTCGGGAAAAATGTAAATGGGTTGAATTGACTTTGTGGTTTGTTTTTTTTTACCTTCCATTAAAAATGAGCGGGTGCTTCCAAGAGCTTCGCCCTTCACTGCTGTGACCAACTGCAGAGCTGCGCAGGGGCTGTGAGAGTGCTGATGTGGGGACGTGATTAGCCTGGGGAAATTGAACCTTCAGCACCAAGTACGTGACCCAGTGCTCCCTCCAAGGAGGAGACCCCATCACGATGTGGAGCTGGCTCCCAGAGCCAAGGTCCCGTGGAACCAGCCACCGGTGCTGCTGGGGCACGTGGAGCTGCACGGCAGCGCTCGTGGGGCTCTGCCAAGGCTCCCTGTACAGCTGAAAGGTTTCAGTGACTCAGTTTGTAGGAGATCCTCTGACAGTGACTAGGGGGAAAAAAAACCAGAAAAGCCAAGCTCTGTGAAAAAAGCAGCAAATAAAAAGCAGAGGCAAATGTGTCCAGGCGGAGATCTAGTTTGCAGTCATTGTGCTGATCGAATTTGGTTCTGTGATGCCTCAGGTCGTGTCTCCTTCCCATTTTCAATCTCTAATTCAGCTTGCAAAAAGACATGGTGATGATGGACATTTGTTATGCTACTTCTGGACAAAAGCAATAGCATTGGAGGTTGTCAGTGGGTTTCTCTTGTTTGGATTTTTTTTTCCTTCTTTTCTTTTTTAATCTAGTTTCCTAAGAAACAAGATTTGTGTGATTGTGCTCTCTGCCTCTGCTCGTACCCAGCAACCTTTGCATGGAGAGCAGTTTTCTACCAGCTCTCAATGGTGGTGAGAAATTCCTTCCAAGCTTTTGAAAGAAATGGCTGAACAAAGCGCAGCTGCTGAGGGAGAGGTGGCCAGCAGCAAGCCTTGAACTTCCTAGTGCCTTTGCTTGCCACACAGGTGGGAAGAGAAGGAACAGCTCCCATCTTTCTCATCCTCTTGCTCACATAACAGCTACTGCACTCCAGTGCAGAGAGGACCAGGGAAATAATTTCTGTTTATCATGGAATCACAGACTGGTTTGGGTGGGAAGGGATCTTTCAAGCTCCTCTAGTCCAAACCCTCTGCACTGAGCAGGGACATCTGCAACTACAGCAGGTTCCTCAGAGCCCTGGACAACCTCCCCTGCAATGGTGCCAGGGATGGGGCAGCCACCACCTCTCTGGGCAGCCTGGGCCAGGCTCTCACCACCCCCAGCACAAAACATTTCTTCCTTCTCTCTGGTCTAAATCTCCCTCTTTTAGTTTCAAACCATTACCCCTTGTCCTGTCCCAACAGGCCCTGCTAAAATGTCTGTCCCCATCTTACTTACAGGCCCCCTGAAGTCCTGCAAGGCCCCCAGAAGGTCTCCCCAGAGCCTTCTCCTC
>JANVCC010000094.1:965620-995605 GCA_025345505.1 Todiramphus chloris collaris | reverse complement strand
GGCTCTGGGTGCCAGCGCACGGGGCCGGCTCCTCTCCAGCTCCTCACTCCCAGCACCCCCAGGCCCTTCTCCCAGGGCTGCTCTCAACCCCTTCACCCCCAGCCTGGGCTGGTACCAGGGGTTGCCCTGACCCAGGGGCAGGACCTTGCGCTTGGCCTTGTGGAACCTCCTGAGGTTCACATCTTGTGTTTAACCCTCTGTGCTGTTCAGCTCAGGGGTCATGAGGAGCTGAGTCACCCAGGGTAAGAACAGGAGCCTCCAGGAGATGGTGTGAGGCCCCGGGAAGACATCCCTGCTGTGGTGTCACAGGGTGGATGGGGCACAGCACCGATAGCATTCTTCTGCCGCTGTGACAAAAGGCAGAAGCAGGATTTTCAGGGCATGGCAGCGAAGCCTGGCTGGTTTAGGACCTCTCTGTTCCTGCAGAGCTTCCCTCTGAGCCACTTCATCTGAGGGCTGTCATTGTCAGACAGGACCAGTGAGGAAGAGCTGGATGCACTCCCTGGTCTGCTCAGCACCACCAGATTTAGGTGGATAGTAGAGCAACAACCTGCTCCCCTGCGAGCTGCAGGTAGGGACTGCTCACAGGTCTTCTGCCCTTGCAGTGCAGGTCTGTTAGCAAATCAAATGGCATCCTAAGTGCTGTGAGAGCATCACAAGGGACAGGTGATAAGTGACCGTGGCCCAAGCCCTTGTATCACCTTTCCCTCCCCAAGATAATGGCCATTTTGCTGGTGTTATTACCCGCAGGAGGATGTGGGCTCAACGTCTTGCTGTTGTGAAAGATGCTGTGTCCCAGGCATCCCTCCTTTCCTGGGATCTCCTTTTCCTCCTTTCATGAAGCAGCTTCCCGGAGGCTTCCAGCTGCAAGGTGGCTAAGCAGGAGCTCAGTCAACTTCTGTAGGGAATGTGCATCAGAGGAGAGCACCCGGTTCCTGCTGCCCCTCAAGGGAGAATGTCAAGCCCGGTGTCCACGTGTGGATAGCTGGAAGGCAGGTTGGTGCAGGCGTTTGGAGATCTCCTCTAGGCTCCCTCTTTTCCTGGGGAAGCTGAAGTGGTGATGCAGAGTGCAAAGGGAAAAGCCCTCGGCTTAGCTCCGAGCTGGTTCTTTATCAGAAAGGGTAATTAGCTCTGAGTGAGTACAAATGTCTTTGGCTCTTTAACGCGTGTAAGCCTGGAAGGAGAAGGTTGCTGCAGCATCCCTCTGGTGCTGCCACCACGCACAGCTACACTTCAGCGAGGAAGCCTGGTCCTGGCAGCTCGTGCTGTGATTAAAGGGAGGCTGCACTGCCCTGGGCTCTCGTCTCCTCTCTTCTGATAAGCAAGTGGCTCTGGCCCATTGCATGGTGGTTTGTTCTTCACCCCCAGTTTGCGTTTCAAAGTGCAGTGGGACAGATCCTCTCTTCTGATCTAGCTCTGCTTGTGTAGTAGCAGATACTGGTGCTTTGAGGTTGTTGTGACAATGTGCTGGTGCTTCTTCCGTGGCAGAAGAGGTGGCTGGCAGTCAGCTCACCTGTGACTTTGTGTCAGAAATGGTGTGGCCAGCAGGACCAGGACAAGGATCATTGCCCTGTACTTGGCGCTGATGAGGTTGCACCTCAAATACTGGGTTTAATTTTGGGCCCCTCACTCCCAGAAGGACATTGAGGGGCTGGAGCATGGCCAGAGAAGGGCAAAGGAGCTGGGGAAAGGTCTGGAGCACAAGTCTGGTGAGGAGCAGCTGAGACCCGGGGTTGTTCAGCCTGGAGCAAAGGAGGCTGAGTGGAGACCTTCTGGCTCTGACAGCTCCTGACAGGAGGCTGGAGCCAGGTGGGGTTGGGCTCTGCTCCCAAGAAACAAGCAACAGGACAAGAGGGAATGGCCTCAAGTTGCACTGATGAAGGTTTTAGGTTGGAGCTGAGGAACAATTTCTTCCCCTCCAGGGCTGTCCAGGCCTGTCCCAGGCTGCCCAGGGCAGTGGTGGACTCCTGATGATCCCTGGAGGGGTTTCTAAGCCATGGAGCTGTGGTGCTGAGGGACAGGGGTCAGTGGTGCCCTGGCAGTGCTGGGGGAATGGTTGGAGTTGATGATCTTTAAGGTTTTTTCCAACCAAAACCATTCTATGATTGTATGATACAGCAACCCCCACTCATCTCCCCATCACCCTTCGTAGCAACTTTCAAGGAGTTTGGGTGACAACAGTAGCTCTTGTTCCCTCTGTTCCTGTCCCCAGGAGCAATTCTTGTCCTTGCTATTGCTGCTCTCTGTACCCTCCACCTCTCCAGCCTCTCCTCAGAGCCTGCCCCAGGAAGGCCTATCCTGATGCAAGCACAGCCAGTGGTGATGGCTCAGTTCCTCAGGCTGGGTTCCCCAAGCAGTGATGCAACTTGGGAGGTTTCAGCAGCAAATCACATCTATTTCTTCCTTTTCTAAAGCTCTTTGCCAGAAGGCAGAAAGGACTCAAGGTGGGATTGCACATGAGGAGCCTTCTCCTCCTGAGCTTTGGCACTGGTTGAAAGAAAAACAGATTTATGAATTCCTTTGATTTCTCCCATAAATTATCATTATGGAGAGATAAAAGTGAGGAGAGGAGGAAGTCCTCCAGGCTTGGTGCTGGCCATCCTTGGAGGTGGTTGCGCACATCTCGGATCCTCTTTCAGCAGCCCATGAATCCTTTGGCTGGCTGCGTTGGACACAGCACTGTGCTGAGTCAGAACCACATGTGAGTCTGTCTCCCAACACCGTCACTTCCAGCAGTTGGCTCGGGAGCTGTCAGGACTGGGAACTGCACAGCAACTCTTCTCAGTTACATGGTGCAAATCCAGAGGATTTCACTGGATCAGTACCAAAAACAACAGCCCGTGCAGCGAGCTGTGAACTGGCTGCAGCGGGAGCGCTGACGGGAGCTGGGGATCCTGGGGCTCATGGGGACATCACTGCCAGCAAAACCAGCTCAGGAAGGAGCTCGCCGAACTGGTTTCGGTGACTTGTTCCTGGTGTACGTGCTAAAACCAGGTAGCGTGCAGAGCCCTCCTCCACGGTGTTGGGGTAAAATTCCTTGGCATTTGACAGTGTCCTGCAGGAGTCCTGGGTTAATTCTATTTTGCAGGGGTCCCCCCAGTGTAAATTACAGATTTGGATGCTTAATTAATAGGAGTAACTACCCGTTCTAGGGGAAGGACTGAATGACTGTCACAGCTCCTGAGGGCATAGCCTGATTTCCTCAGCAAATTGCACTATGAGCTGGTTTCTCATGAAATATTTATCTGCTGGGCTACTCAGGGCTGGTTGAGTGGTCCTCAGAAAGGTTATTAATGCTGAGAGCAGATGGAGGCACAGAGACTGTTTATTAACTGCAGATTGCCTTTTGCCACTATGCTAATGCCAACTGGATGGCAGAAAAAATTACCCTGCCCCCTTCCCACACCTCAGCTGCCTGGGTTTGCAGCAGTTCAGCAAATGGTCGGGTAGGAGAAGGGAGGGAAGCCACTGGCAAAAATCCGTTTCCTTCCTCGTGCCTTGGCCGTGCACCGGCACAGAGCTGGCTCCACCGTTCCTGACGGTGCGGGGATGGATGCCCACAGAATGTCTCACTCCTGGTGGAAGGCATCCTGATCTGTGTTGTAGGTTGAAAGGGTGTTAGTGGTATGGCTGTGAAACTCCAGCTCTTTTCCTTAGACCTTCTGTCAAAGTAAAGGGGGAGCAGCCTGGAAGTGTCCTGGGCTTGCAGCATGGCCATAGCATCATCCAAACCACCAAGTACCTAAAGGTCAGCTACAGGAACCCACCTTTTCTCTCAAGCTCCTGTCCCAAATGCAGATATTTGGCTTCATTTACTTTGTCCAGTTCAAAATAAATCACAGCCATTTATTTTTTTCATGGGAAGAAGATGAATGAAACCAATGGTTAGTCTCCTTTAGGAGAACCTGGGTCAGCATCTTCTGGGTGTCTGTTGTGGCCACCACTAACAACAAGCCCTCTTCTCTAGGTCAAGGAACAGACCTGAGCCAGTCTCTGATGCCCAGCATAGTCCCAGGTCACAGCAGTGAGCGCTTTGGCTCTTCTTGAGTTTTAACACTGCTTCTTCTTCTTCCTTCAGGCTATGAAAGTCCTCTCCAAAAAGAAGCTCCTGAAGCAGTATGGATTTCCACGTGGGTATCCTGCATTTAGAGGTCTGCCCATTGTCCTCAGCCAGGCAAATCTCTCTGCAGAAACACTGTCTGCAGGGACTGCAGAAGTTGTCCTCATTTGAAAGCTACCCAAGTAGCTGGGGGCTGGTTAAAATGCGGTGGGTGGTGGAAAGGCAGGCACAGCCATGGGGAAATTCAACACTCTTGGTAATTGGCTTCCTGGCTTTGATTTTCTGAGTTGCTTTGAAGTGCTGACTCTTCCATTTTCACCATCTATGAAGCCTAATTAAGTGCTGGAAGTTAGGCAGGGTAGACCCATCCTCCTGCCAGGGGCTCTTCTGCCCCCTCAGATGGAAGCTGGATCCAGTGGCAGGGCCATGGTATCCAACAGACCAGACTGGGAAGCTGGGAGGAGCTGGTCTGAATGTAGCTTGGAAATCTCAGTTTTGGGTGGAGACACTAATGCTTTGGGATGATAACAAGGTGATGAGATCTTCCAGGAGAACTGGGGGTATTCTACAGAGGGGCCAGGGGCTGCTCAGTCCTTCCTGCTGGCTGCTGCTGAAAAATGAGCTTTTCCTCACCGTGTTCTCACGATTGCAGGTCGGCCTCCTCCCAGAGGGTCAAAAGCATCCTCTGGAGAGCAGCCAAAACCCATGGCACCGCTGGACAGAGTCTATCAGGAAATAGCCATCTTAAAGAAACTGGACCATGTCAACATCGTAAAGCTGATAGAGGTGAGCTGCTTCTTCAGCCTAAGTTATGCTGAAACAAGTCTGGTTTGGATTTTCAAAAAAGGATCTTTAATTGCTCCTACTTCAGCCAAAAATGGTTTAGAATAGTTGTTCAGATATTTAGGCTGGTGATTCCAAGCAAGATCATCCCAATAGGTCAGGTTGGACAGGGCTCTGAGCAACTCGCTGTACTTGAAGATGTCCCTGCTCGCTGCAGGAGCACTGACCTTTAAAGTTCCCTTCCAACCTAAAGCATTCTGTGATTCCATGAATTATGTGTGACAAACTGACACCATTCTCCTGGGCTTTGGGCTGGTGCCCAAGAGAAGGCAGGTGGCTGTGCTGGTAGGAATAGCAGCAATCTTTGACCAGTGAAACCTGGGTGTAGACAAGATTGGGAAGGTGCACAAGAGCAAGGCTTTGGTGCCGTGGTCAGTGTTGGCTGAGGCAGAAGCAGTGCCTTTGTTGGTCGCCTGTTTCTCCAAATACAGGTAGAAGCCCAGATTTTTCTGGAGATGGGAAAATCTATGTCCTTCAAAGCCCCTCTCTCAGCTGGAACCTCTAAACATCACCCTAAGTTGTTCTCAGTGCTCTGCAGCTCAGCACAGTACACAGGGAGCACTAAAACATTGCTTGGGTAAAAATTTTTTTGAGGCTTTTTTCCCATTTTTTCTCTTTTTTTTTTTCCTCCCTTTCCCCTTATCTCTCTGTTATCAATTACAGGTCCTCGATGATCCTGCTGAAGACAACTTGTACATGGGTATGTGAGTCATATTCTCTTAACAGAACCATCTGGGCTTAGACCTAGTGATGCAAGTAACACGTGCCAGGGCTCGGGGTCAGTACCCAGAGGAAACTGGTGCCAACTTCAGCAGACCTATTTCTTCTGAAAAGTGAAACACCCCTAGAGGCAGCTGGGATGGAAGGGCCCCTTGCAGTAGGGTAAGGCGGCCTTGTGTCTTAGCACAGCTCTGCACATCTCCTTGTCCTGGGGACACTAAAAAGTCATGATGGTGACTCTACCCTTCCCTCTGCATCCCTTGCCGCAGCTGGAAAGTTGCATGGCAGAAAAGGACCTGGGGGTGTCAGTGAACATTCAGCTGAACATGGGCCAGCAGTGTGCCCGGGTGGCCGAGAAGGCCAACACCATCCTGGCCTGGATCAAAACCAGTGTGGCCAGCAGGAGTAGGGCGGTGATGGTGCCCCCATACTGGGCACTGGTGAGGCCACAGCTTGAGCACTGGGTTCAGTTTTGGGCGCCACAGGATAAAAAAGACATCGAGGTACTGGAGTGAGTCCAGAGAAGGGCAACGAAGCTGGTAAAGGGTCTGGAGAAAATGTCTGAGGAGGAGCAACTGAGAGACCTGGGGCTATTTAGTCTGGAGAAGAGGAGGCTGAGAGGAGACCTTATTGCTCTCTACAGCTCCCTGAAGGGAGGGTGTAGTGAGGTGGGTGTTGGTCTCTTCTCACAAGTAACCAGCAATAGAACAAGAGGAAATGGGCTTGAGTTACACCAGGAGAGGTTTAGACTGGACATTAGGAAAAATTTCTCCACTGAAAGAGTCATTAGGCATTGGAACAGGCTGCCCAGGAGGGAGTGGAGTCACCATCCCTGGAGGGGTTCAAAAAATATGTAAACATGGCCCTTCAGGACATGGCATAGAGGTTATGATAATGTTTAGTAGACAGTTGGTTTTGATGATCTTGGAGGTCCTTTCCAACCTTAATGATTCTGTGACCATGTGTTTATGGCAGAGGGCGAGGAATTTCCACCCAGTTTTGTCTTCCTCTCCCAAACTTTGAAAGTGCCACCCACAGCTTAACCCCCATTTGAGCAAAACCTTGGTGCTGAGGTGGCCTCAGAGACCAGCCAGAGCAGAGGGACATCTGACCCTGTTAGATCTTTGCTTCCCCATAATGTTTCCTGATGAGACAGGCTGAAGGGCTGCGTCTCATCAAATAATGATGGGATGCTTTTGAAGCTGCCTGTGAAAGGAGGCTCTGCCTGGCAAGTGAAGCTCTTTGCCTTTGAAAGGCCACTTCTCCCTTTTGGCTGAAGCCCCAGCAACACTCTGGTGGCATCGCTGAGCAGCAGCCGAGGCAGATGAACGTGTGGTGGGGAGGGTGGCTGAGCCTGTTTTCAAAAGGCCTGAACTCCCGGGGGCTGGAGAGAGGGTGAGAGATGAGGTAGCGAGTTATTTTGGTGAAGGAAAATAAATGCCTGAGGAAGAAGCTGTAGAAAAGGAAACAAAGAAAGAAGCAAACGAACAGGCTCTCCCTGTAGAGCAGACGGTCCCAGAAATGGCAGCAACAGCAGCAAGGACAAGTGGGAAATCTCTTGGAGCCCCAGGGGAGGTTGTGCTGGTCCCTGGGCAGCGAGTGGTGGCCGTGGCCGCGTTGCCCACACCCCATCACCACTTTGTTCTACCTGGGCTCCCATGAGTGGCCCCGGCAGAGCTGTGCAGACGAGTCAAGCTCCTGCCTCTGCCATCCCCTCGCAACAAAGGGGCAGCTCTGGGTGCTCCGCGCTGCTCAGGACCCAGCCTTCTCTCCCTGGCTTTCCTCCCTCCCGCTGCTGACCCAGCCGACAGTAACTGCGCCTTTCTCCTTCCAAAAATGCCCCCCACTACAAAGCAAACCTGGAGGACGTGGAGTTTGCCCTTTGCTGATTACTGCTGCTGTTAATCACAGCAGCGAATGCTCATCGGGAAGAAAGCAGGGGCTGGAGGGTGCCAACAGATGCCAAGCAGTCTGCAGTGGCACAAGGTGCTTGGATAATGAAATGCTGCCCCAAGCTGCAGCTTCTTCAGCCTGGAGAGCAGGAGGAGGCCGTGCAGCCCGGCTGGTTGTGCTTGTCCCTTCGGCTGCTCTGCCCTGGCAGCTGGGAGCAGGGCTGCCCGGTGCCTCGGGGAGGGCAATCTGCCTGTGTTTCCTGGGGCTTGCAAGAAACCCCTTAGTAATTTCAGAGAAAAGAGGAGATAAAGGCAGATCCTTCTCCTGTTTGCAGAACAGGTCAGAGACAGGATCAGAAGAACACATTGCCACTAACCCCTTAATCAGGCACGGAACCTCCCATGCTCTGCAAGCCTCAGCTCACACCAAACGCTCTCCTGCCAGGGAGGGTTTCCCTCTGAGAGCCGCGTGGCTGCTGCTGATTGACGCAGCAGAAACAGAGCGACGTGTTCTCACAGCATCTCCTTCCCTATCGGCAACTTAGCGGGAATACCACAGCAAACACCCTCCTGAAGGTACTGAACGAGGCGGGGCTGGAATCAGCAAGGGCTGACACCAGGAGCAGCAGAAACGCGGGTGATAAATTGGCACCCGCTGTCTCCCTGCGCGGAGCCGGCGGGAAGTGGGATATTTCTCTTTGTGCTGATGAGATGAGTATTTGCTTTTTGCATCCTCTGGTCTCCTTGTTGTGGAGGGAAGACAATCATAGAATTTATATTTCATCGAATATATGAGAAGCGAGTGGGGATAAATTGATTTTGCAAGTATGGGGATGGATGTGTTTTTGCAGGTTCTAAAAAACTAACAACCCCAGTCCCCTCTTCTGATTCATTCATGGTTTGATTTCCTTTTCTTGCAGTGTTTGACCTCCTGAGGAAAGGGTAAGTAGCCCTCCTTGTGTTGAAATTTTTGGTGCTTATCATTAGCTTCCTGGGTGAAATGGAAGTTTGATATGTATAATGGGGCAAACCACTGTCTGCAGGCAAGCACGGATCTGGATAATTGGATGCAAACAAATGGGATGCCAGTTCTCCATCAGGTGCCTGGAAGGAAAAGTTTTAATAGGAAAACTCTGCTGGGGTAACAGCCACATCGTGGCTTCCTCTGGCACAAGGGGCCTGTGGTTGCATCAACATTTGCTTGCCACCCGCTGCCTTCTTTGCCCCTAGCACTAACATAGTGGGGGAGGCTGTTTTGTTGGCACATTTGTCCATAGCAGGAGAAGTGATAAAGGTGGTGGGAGTCTCCTCGCTGCTTTTTTCTCTACCTGCATTCATTCTGCAGCTCTGCAGGGTCCCAGCGAGGTCGGGAGAGCTGTGCCCAGGATGGGGGGGATTCCCAAAGGACTTATTTTTCTCTCTGGCCCCAGGAACAAGCCTCCTGCAGGCTGCCAGCTCCAGCAGGTTGCTGGTGAGAGGCTCCCCAGTCTCCCTGGTGACCAGGCTGATGACTGTCCTGCAGGAGAGGGGGAGGAAAGGAAACCTCCTGCAATCAGCTGTGGCTGGGGAGCGTGCAGCTCTGCCCAGTGCCGCCCGTCTGCCTCGAGCAGAAGGCAATTAGACTCCATTAGTGGCTCTGCCAGTCCTCCTGCTCACATTATTTCTCCCTGGTTTCAGCAGCAGAAAAACCATGTGTGAAGAGGGAGGGAAGATGGTGGCAGAAAACCGCAAATGGGAGATGAAGGGCATCAATCAAATGGGGGCAGCGAGGGAGAAGGGAGAAATGCTGCAGGAAGGATTTGATGCTGAGTGCTGAGGGGGAATGCTGCAGAGCCTGGCTTGGGCCACGGGCTGTTCTTCATGGGGTTTGGCTTGCAAGGACAGTGTCTCAGGAGCACTCACTTAAATCCAGCTCAAGGCAGTGGCCATAGGTCCAAACGCAAGGTCAAGCTGCCGAGCGCAAGCAGGATTAACCCCCAGCCCAGTGAAGTCCTTAGCTCCTGCCTTTCATCTGCTGGGGAACAGAGGATGCTGACTGGCTCTTACAGCCTCTTTGCCCTCAGCTTTTAGCAGGCACGGTGGCAGAGGGGCTGTCAGAGGATTCTGTGCATCTCTCAGCAGTGGTGACACTGGAGAGGAGAGGAGAGGAGAGGAGAGGAGAGGAGAGGAGAGGAGAGGCTGACCAGGTAACCTTGGCTGTTTGGAGCTGAATTAGCAGAGATCTGGCAGCGGCTGAACTCTGAACATCTGAGTAGGTTTTCAAAGCAGTTTCACAGAATGCACTGGAAATATTCCCACTTAACCTTTGAGCCTTGAGTTCATGTGTAGACTCTGCCTCGCTTTAGGCTAGCTGCACACTGATGTGGCTTCAGGACTGAGCCCCAGCCAGTGTGACATCCAGTGCCCAGCAATGAGCACTGTGTCCCTGCTGCTGCCTGGTACCTCCTGGTGGTGCTGGTGCTCACAGCCTTGAGCAGCTTTAGCAAGCAACCAAAGGCCAGATCCAGTTTTGTTCTTTCACTGCGCTTTTCTCATCAGGACTCTCAGTGAAGTGTGTTTGCCTTATTTTGTGCAGCAGTTAACCCTAATGTTGACGAGAGCTCTGTGGCTCACACTGGCTCAGGGAGTGTGCAAAGCCACCCGTCCCCACTAGCCAAGCTCACCAACCTGGGTGTCACCACATCCTAAGGGATGGCTGTGCCTCCATCCTGTGTCACAGCACCCAGAACCTCCTGGGAGCCTGGCCCTCAGTGCTGGGGACCTGGTGCTGGACAACTCCTCCAGCAAGGTGTGTTGCTGCCCTTTTGCAGTGTACTTAGTTGCTGTCCCTCTTCCTGACAGGCCCATCATGGAGGTACCAAGCGACCAGCCCTTCAGTGAGGAGGAGGCTCGGCTCTACTTCCGAGACATCGTCTTGGGCATTGAGTACTGTGAGTACCACCCGCGCTGCCAGCAGCTCTGCACAGCCCCTGTCTCAGCCCCCTGCTCAGCTGGGCACAAGCCTTGGCCCTGGTGGGCTGGCAGTTGAACAGGAGAGGTCCCCTCTGATTGCCTGGGATGGGGTTTGCAGTTGGTGGTGGCCCCACGCAGCTCAGATTCACCCAGGTGGTGTCACAGATGCCGGGACCAGGCGTTCCTTAGAAAGGACATTAGGAAAATAGTGACTTTGTTTTTTCTGCCATTTATCTCTTTTTGGAGAGTGCCTTTGAAGGCAACAGCAAAGCCAGAAAAGGAGTGTTTGCAGTGACACGGACTGAGTCAGTTGGCTTCAGCTGGATCAAATTCCTGTCTCTAGGTTAGCATGGCAAGCACCAACCACGAGGAGAGCTGGCGAGTGGCACCAGGAGAGCATCTGTCCTTGTCAGCTCCCTCCGCAGCGTCAGTCTGAGTGACTCCTCATCACTCAGGGCTGTGGGGTGACAAGAGCCTGGTGTTGCTGTGCCCTCCCAGGGAGGAGGTGACTCCAGTGTGCTCCCAGGCTCCATCAGAACACACCAGCAGGGTTCCCTTTATAGCCTCTTTGATTATTGGCACCTTTTTTTTTAGGAAGTCCTCTCCCAGTGTGGCTGAGGCCACATTCCTTGCTGAGCACCTGACCTGACAGAGTATGAGGAGGCCACAATAGGTCTGTAAATGACAGCAGGGATTTTTCTGGCCCCATTGTAGTTGACAGGTCCTGGTGGCATGGGCCTGGCAGAGGTGGGAGAAGAGAGGTCCCTGAATTGAAGGCACAAGGTAGAGTGGTCTGCATGCTGGCATCTTGTGAGGGTGGCCCCCGAGGGCTGGCTGGTGTTTCCCCTCGTGGACTCAGCAGAGTTGGCATGTCCATGTAACCTCGTGCTGGCTGTAGCCGGGGATGGGAGGCTCTCGAATGGTGTATTTTGCTCCCCTTGTCACAAAATTATTGAGGCTGGAGAAGAGCCCTGAGATCAACAAGTCCAGCCTATGACTTGTCAGCACCACATCGGCCAGACCGTGGCACTAAGTGCCACATCCAGCCTTTCCTTAAACACCTTCAGGGACAGCGATGAGTTATTCAGGATAGTCATTTTTAGGACTGACTGTGAAGAATGGCAGGAAGATGCTGTGATAGCAAGTGCTGACATGATGAAATGGTAGATAAAAATTCACGGGTCGTGGATGAGAGGGAGAAACAACACCACAAGCACATGCGTTATGACGGGCGCTAAATTACCTGTTCTCACTCAGGCTTCATTCTCCGTAGCTCTCCTGAAAATGCCAGCCCATTACTTAGTGACATTCAACAAAGCTAACTAGATTTGGGGAATTACTGAGAATGAAATAAAGAATAAAACAGAAAATGTCATTATACAGTTATTTACATCTTTAAGAGTACAGGCGAGGAGTGTCTTGAATATCTCATGCAACTTGACTCAGACTGTCTTAGAAGCAGCTCTCTAGAACTGCAGAAGGCCCAAGAAGGGCAGTTGTGATGGTCATGGAACATCCTCTGTACAGAGGTAAGACCAAAGCTCTTAAGATTTGACAGTTCTGGTGGGAAGGGCTGAATTGACAGAGGTTTATAAAATCCTAAGTGTTGGGGAAGTGACAAACAGGGAATGAATCTTCCTCTCCAAAACCACAAGAACTAAGGGGTATCAAAATAATCAGGTAGCCAGTTTGAACCAGAAAGAATTACTCTTCTTGTGTAGCATATAATTAAACAATGAAAATACAGTGTTAGGGGAGATAGCAGATGCAAGAACTAAATGGGCTCCACGTGATTCAGATCTGTAGAAGAAAAGAGCATCAAAGACACTGAAATACGAGGATACCAGCAGAGTTTGCCATCGGGCTGCCTAATGCGGGGACGGTGGGTACTGGAGGTGTTACATCTCTCTTCCTGATGCTTTTCCCCAGACTATGGACCCTGGCAAGAGACTGGGTAGGTGGACATTTGGTTTGGCTCCTCTTCCATCCTCATCTGTCCTCCAACAGCTTGTCCATGTTATCCTTGAGGTTACCACTCTGCTGACCTGACAGCAGAGGTGCCTGTGCTATGGTAGGTTCTTGGAGCCTGGTCTAGGTTAGCTTGGCATCTCTCAGGCACGGTGACCTTTCATAGACCTGGCTTGTTTTGGCACTGTTTGGCATGGTTTTGGTGACACCTCTGAATGTGAGGCAGCTGGCAGAGGGAGGGTCAAGGATGCTTGAGCAAGTGATCATCATCCCCAGTCAACAACCACTGCAAAGTGTGAAAGGTCAGACACATACAAGACAGAGCTGTGTCACCTCCCTGTTTAGTCCAAGGTGAGATTTTTTTCCAGCTCTTTCAACTGTAGGACATAAACACCTGCTTCTCTCACAAACCAGAGGAATTGTTTCAAATGTGCTTTCAAAAAGCCAACGTGTAGCTGGGTCAAACTCAAAAGTACCATTTCATGCTGCCGTGGTGCCTTGAGCCACCTCTGCCTTGATTTCACCAATCTCCCCTGACCCCTGCAAACTCAGCAGCTCCTCAGAGCCAGAGCAAGCCCCTCACTTCTACAAGGCTTTTGTGGAAGACTCACCTGGTTTCACACCCCAGAGAATAAGTCTCTGAGCAGACCTTGGTGAGGCAGAGGAAGGTGGTTTGCAGGGCCCCAGCCCATCTCCCCATTGAAATGCACCCCTCACTTTGTCTCAAACCAGCTGGTGGGAATAAAATCACTGTTTGCAAGTCTGTGACAGTCCAGAAGCTTCCAGGTGCTGCCAAAACCAGTCAGGTCACCCCAGCAAGTTGGTGGAAATGTGAGTGGGAATGGGAAGCTCAAGACTGGTTTTCAGTAGAGTCTGAAGGGCACAGACTGCAGCGTCTTGGGCTCTCTTTACCATTCATGTTCTAGCAGAATCCTTGCACCTCAGCTGGGAGAGCCAAGCTCTGCTGTGCTGGCTGCTGCTGGCCTCACAATTCCTGCTCAGAGGAGACTTTGAGTTTAGAAGGTAGTTAAAAAAGTAGTCCTAGGGCAGAGGGAGTGAAACTGGGCAATAAATTATAGAATGCCCAAAGATTTCCAGCCCCAGGAACATTAGGATGCTTTATTTAGGGTTGTTC
Organism: Todiramphus chloris collaris; assembly: GCA_025345505.1. NCBI lineage: Eukaryota > Metazoa > Chordata > Aves > Coraciiformes > Alcedinidae > Todiramphus > Todiramphus chloris. Next base: position 982,035 of record JANVCC010000094.1, on the reverse strand, counting down.
AGTAACCACTTCTTCTATTAGCAAATGAAAGTTAGAAAAGGTGTTCTCTCCAAACTGCTGGGTAAATGCATTGTAATTATTATGTAATTAAGAGGAAAAACACACCATTTGTGCACACTGAAGGAAAAGTGTTGCCAAGCAATCTAGAGATTGCAAGGTAATTTTAATGTAAGCATACATAATTGTTATGTAATTTGGGAGGCTCAATAACCATGCAGCTGCTTGACGCTCACAATCATCACAGCAGCAAAGGCACCATTGCCAGTTGGGGTTTATTAAATTAGAAGTTGCAAACTGGATTCCTGCACGGTGTTAATCCAGGCCAGTGCACTGCCCTCGGTCCAGCGGCACGGGGGCACAGGAACCAAGCTGGTGGGAGATGTGAGCTGACCTTTTGTTGCTGGTGGTGACACAAGCTCCATGGCTGCCGTGTGTCTCTGGGGACTGGAATCTGTACATTTAATACTGGGAAGTGCACTTTGACACGTGCATGGTCCCAGCTTCGTTCACTGAGCAGGGAAGAAAGAGAGGCAGGTTCAAGGTCTGAGGGCTGGGGAGATCCATCCATGATAGTGTCCCTCCCTCCGGCCCCAGAGCTGCTGGGACAATATGTTGAGCTTAAGTGTGGTAATTTTACTGGTTCCCACATTCTGGTTTTGTGTGCCTGTCTCAGACCTGGGCTGTGTCGTGCAGCCCGTGTCAGGAGTTCTTCAAGCACATGCAAACTTTAATTTCCATCCTGGTGAAGTGGGCCCTACGAAGGAAAGTGCTTTTGCTCCCACTGGCTTCCCCAGTACTGACAGCACTGCTTGTGCCCTGGGGAGACAGGCTGTCATCTGCACGTTGTAAGTACCACGGGAGTGGTAATTGCAGAGTGTGTTTAAGTGCTTTGGATGGAGAGGTTTTGCTGGATTGTTTGTGTCATCGACCAAAGCATGTGCCTGAGTGTCTCTGTGAACTGGGGAGATGCAGAATTACCTCCCTTCCCTCTGGTAGTGCTTATCTGGGGCTAGCTAAGCTTCAGGCTCCTTCCCAGTAAGGCAAATGTGCTTTCCTGATGATCCTCAGCAGGAAGGGCCGTGCTGGGTAGAGGATACTCCCCGAAGGCACCAGCAGCCAGGGCAGGGGTCAGTCCTGAAGCAGGGGGTGCCCGCGGTGCTCCCCAGCAGAGCCTGGCAGCTGTGGCTCAGCACAGGGTGCCTTGCACCCGTGGACCGGGTGTCCAGCCCTGCACCCCCAGCGCCCTGGGAGCAGTGACCCAGGCACAGCCTCAGCCAAATGTTGTGTCTTTGGGTTTAACAGCCCTGATACAGAATCACAGGATGGTAGGGGTTGGAAAGGACCTTGAAAGATCATTGAGTCCAACCCCCCTGCCAGAACAGGAGCACCTAGAGAGGTGAGACAGGAACAGATCCATGTGGGTTTTGAATGCCTCCAGAGAAGGAGGCTCCACAACCTCTCTGGGCAGCCTGTTCCAGTGTTCTGTTACTCTCACTGTGAAGAAATTGCTGGGTTTTTTCCTCATATTTATATGGAACCTCCTATGTTCCAGCTTGCACTCATTGCCCCTTGTCCTGTCATTGGATGACACTGAGAAGAGCATTCTCTTGTTTGGTCTGTTCCATTCGTTTGTTCAGTCCCTCTTTAACCTTGTGTAAATCTTTGACACCTGCTCCCTCCTGTTTACCTGCTGTGGTGGAGTCTGAGCCTGCAGGCTTCAGCCGATGCCAGCAGGGACTTGGGCACAGTCATGGCCTCTCTGTGCCACCCCTGGTTTGTAGACATCTTCATGGGTGGCTTTTCAAGGCTGCAGAGTTCTTGTGGGTGCCAAGCGTCTTTCCACCCCTTTGGCCAGCTGTTAGAGAAGGCTTAAAGTCCTGGAGCCCCCAGCCCTTCTTCACTGGGGGCACAACTGGATTTCAGAGTTGTCTTCTACAGTAACCAGCGGCTGAAGAGACCTGCTGCAGGAGTCAATGTATCCCTCCCCTAACAAAGCCCACAGCTTTGCTGGAAAAAGGTATTCTGCTGGCTTACTTTGATACCCTGGATATGGTGGTACCTGAATACAGGTTTGACATCTTGAAGGCTGTAACATTTCCTTCTGGATTGACTCAGTATTGACTTATGTTTAATAACTGCACAGTACCTGTTGTGCAGGTGACTTTGGCATCTGCTTTGGCAGGTGTACGCTGGAAACCAGTACCAGGGGAAGCATGTAACAGGATTCCCTTCCAGTGTCAGGCAGCTGTCTGCTGGCCAGAAATATTTTCCTTGTTGTGAGCAGATGTTTGGTCCAGCACAAGGTATACCTACCTTAAACTCTTCTCCGGTGGCGGTGGCAGGAGACGTACGTGGGAGCTGCAGGAGAGAGTGTGAGGACAAACTGTTCTCCATTGAAAGACACGGGGCACATCCCAGGCAGGTGGCCCAGTTTGGTTTCAGGATTGGGACGCAAGTAGCTCCGGTTTAGTTGGATTTAGCTTGGTAAGACCTTAAGTAAGGAATAGGAATAAGTGAATGAAGGGTCTGTGTGAGGAGGTGGCCTGCCCGTGGCACTAGCCAGGAGCAGATGCTGAGCGTGGAGCACACAGCGCAAGCTTGGCCCGGGGGAACCCCTGCTGACTTGCACAGTCGAGGTGAAGCCCAGCGACTGTTCCTCCTGCTGCTTGGCTGCAAGCTCAGTGTTTTATCCAGCTCGTGAGAAGCTGAAACAGTTGCTGTCAGTGTGCTTGAAAGGAAGAAAAAAACCTTATTTCCTGCATTTTCTGACAAAAATGCACAACTTCCCTCCCGTGACTGTGTCTGGGGAAACTAAGGGTGGCAGTTCTGGTCCTCTCTGCAGAGGAATGCTTGTCTCATCTCAGCTCTTGGGTTGAAAGGAGGGTGATGAACACTGAGCCATTGGGAAGTGACCATCCCAGCAGCAGTTCTCTGCCGGGCACCTAAGTGCCTGCAGTGCCCTGGAGCCCTGCACGCTGAGCCCGGCGCGGGAACAAAGTGCCTGACGTGCAGATCAGGGCTGGTTTTTCTGAGATAAGATTTAATCTACTTGGTCATTGATACGTGAGGATAATTTACATTATCTTAAAAGGAAATCCGAGCAAAGAAATCAACAGTTGAGTCAACCCAGGCTTGTCACTTCTGAAGAGTATCTACTGCAATGTAAGCCTGGGGTGGGTGCAGTGAAGCTTCAGTGGGGTAACAGGGTTTGAGCTGGTCTGGCTCTTGGCAGGGGTGGCTTCCTCAGACCTCCTACTGGTGTGGGCCAGCAGAGCTGGGACACGAGGCTGTGACAAAGCTGCTGCACACTTTACTATGATTCCAGCAAGCTGCTTGATCTATCTGTGCTTCCATTCCCATGTAGGAAACAGGGACCTGCTCCTTCTCTGCTCCTGCCTCTTGCCTGCACAAGTTCAGAGCCCCTCAGAAGGGAGGTTGAGGTGAGGGTCTCTCAGCAGCAGCTAGAGCTGCAGGGTACTGGGTGCTATAAAGGCCACCAGCAGGAGAAGAGGGGCTGGCTCATGCTTCATCACATGCAGGCAAGCTCTGTTTAGATGATAAAAAAACCCCCAAACCACCAAACTAAACAAAGAAGCCTTTCATGTGTTTCATCGGCCGCACGTGTTGCCGATACTGGTCGATGAGGACCTTGTATAAGAGTGTGAGTAATTAGCTGGTGAAGCAGATCAGAGAGATGTGCTGGAGCCTCTTAAGAAAGATCAGGCACTTTGATTTCTGCCGTTGTTTGATGCAGTTAGGTAAGAGACTGTGCTAGGGGTTGGCAGCAGCCATGGTCCTGTCGCTGCGGGGTGCCCTGCCAGCACCTGCTGCACGTGCCCCTCTCCCCGCTTTCCCAGCGGTCCCTTGAAGGTTGGCACGTGTGTGGCCCTGGCAGGAAGCTCTGCACGTGCTCTGGGACTGCTGATATATGGTGTGCCCCTGTGGGTGGGAGAACAGGTGGAGAAGGGCAGCATTTGGTGAGGCTGCTTCTCCTTCCTCCTCCCCGTTGCTTCCCACCGGCAGTATCCCACATCCACCCCTTCTGCCAGGAGTGTGACGGTCAGATGAGTGCTGAAGGCAGAGCACAAGTGGAAGGTGAACTCTTCCAAAGGGCTGAGCCCTGCTGGGTGTTGGGAACCCCTTTTGTTAAAACCTGGGTTAAGCGACATACTCCAGTGGCAGAGGTTTGGTGGATGCAACGAGAAAGCAGCTGAGAAAATGGGAGCTGGGATCCTCTCAGCAGCCCCTCCATGAAAGCCCTGCAGTGAGCTGAGCATGGAGGGGGGGTCTCCCCCAGCACAGCCCACCACATCCACAGCCTCTGTCTCGGTGGAGCACTGCGGACAAGTGCAGCAGCTCGTTCCGGGCTCTGGATGGTGCAGCCGCTTCCTTGGGAGGCTGTTAAATCATTTCTGTGCTCATGGGGTGATGTGAGAGCAATGCTAAGCAGACTCTGCAGCAGCACCATGTGGATCACTTTTGCCCTTGAATGGGAATGGGATTCTGGTTTTAATCGAGCGTAATTCATCATCGGCCTCGGTAAATAGCAGGATGTGTCAGTGCGTGGTAAAGTTTTATATGTATAATTTTTAAACGAGTGTTTAGCAAGTTGGTATAAACCTACTGGAGTGCTGACGTTTCCAGAAGGGAATGAAGTGAAAGGCACCTTTTTTAAAAGGACCAAGGAACAATCTGTCTTTTTCTTCTGTCTCTGCTTCCTCTTGGTCTTCACCGGTTGTTGATCTGGACAGACAGATCCCGGGCATGTGCTTCTGAAGGAAGAGGAAACCTCCTGAGTCCCCAGACAGCCTGTGGTAGTGAGAAACAAGGAGCACCTGTGAAATGAGCTGCACCTTGTGAAAAAAGCTGAACAGAAAGGAATGAAATGCTCAGCAGGGCTTTGCTAACGGGCAGTGCTGGAGCCAGGAGGCAGAGCAGCGGGAGACCTGCAGGAAGCCCAGGCAGGAGCCAGCTGACCCAGCAGCACAGATCCTCCCCCAGATCTGCCCCTTTTTCCTGCCCCATCCCCAGTAGCACAACCACTGAGGGTTCACCCGTTTGACCTCCATCTCAGGGTACGGGTGCTGTGGGAGCTCTGAGCCCCAGCACGGTTCCCAGCCGTGATGCTCCAGGAGCTTGGCCCTGCCCCGTGCCTCCCTGAGGGAGGAGATGCTCTCGGGGACAATGTGCCCGCTCACAGCAGTGATGACACTTGGACTGCTGCCTTTCTGCAGGAGCTTCATCTTGTCGTTCCAAAGTTGTCTCCATCACACGCGTGGTCCTGCAGGGACGCTGGCCCCGCTTCAGAGGCACCCAAGCCTCTGCTTTCTTTGCATACCTGCTGGCTTTCCACTGAGATAATGTTCAGCGGGTGGCCTAAATGGGTGTGTTTTGTGACCTGGAAGTACAAACTAGCTGCTTACTCCCTGAACAGTCAGCACCCAGTGTGTTTGCAGGTGTGGAGGTGTCTGGATGTCAGTCCCACCAGTTAGCTGTGATAGGCAGCCCCTTGGCATTAAATCATAGGCTCATGGAATGGTTTGGGTGGGAAGGGACCTTTCAAGCTCCTCTAGTCCAACCCCCCACACTGAGCAGGGCCATCTGCAACTAGAGCAGGATGCTCAGAGCCCTGGCCAACCTCACCTGGGATGGTGCCAGGGATGGGGCAGCCACCACCTCTCTGGGCAACCTTCAGTGTAAAAAATATCTTCCTTCTTCTGAGCCTAAATGTCCCTCTTTTAGGTGAAAATCATCACCCCTTGTCCTGTTATAACAGGCCCTTCTGAAAAGTCTGTTCCCATCTTTCTGCCAGGCCCCTTGAAACACGGAAGGGCCACCAGAAGGTCTCCCTGGAGCTCTGTCTTCTCCGGGCTGAACAACCACAACTCCCATCCTTTCTTCAGAAAGACTTCTTCCTTTCTGTCTGAAACTGAGAGGGACATTGGAAGATGGCTCTTTCTCAGCTGGTGCTCACACCCTTAGCTCTGAATCCTCCTCTGAGGTTGTGTCTCCAGCACACAGCATCAGTCTTCTGCAGGCTTTTCTTAGGTGACTGTCTCTTAGGAGACAGTCTAGACTTTTAGGCATGATTTCCCTTGTTTCTGAGCACCTTGAGACTCTAGGGTTTGACTAAATCCACCTTCAAACATGCCCTGTCAGGGTTTCTCACCAAGTTGTGATGCAAATGTAATACAGGCACCCTCACCTGCACACCTTCTTCGTTGATGGTGTGGCTGTGAGGCTTAGCAAGCACATATTTCTAATGTGCTTTGAGATCTTTGTCTAGAGGATTCTCCAGAAACCCCTGGGCTTGTTATTCAGATGCAAATAGGCCTGAAATACTGTTACCTTTCCACAGCCGTGAAGGATGGGTCTAATAAAACCGAATTTAACGGAGCGCTGTGGAATCAGACTTTCTCCTGAGGGCTCTGTAGTGTCTTACATTGTTCCATTTTCATTACGAAGAAGTATTGATCTAGTCTTTCAATTGGGTCTGTCAGCACAAGAAGTGCAGAGCATCTTGGAGCCCAGGGAGGTTCTTCCAGTGAGATGCTGCCCTCTGCTTTAAGAGCAAAATTGGGGAGCACCAGTGGGCTGGTCCGTCCCAAGGCTGCGTGTGCCCAGCAGCCACGTCCCTGTGGTGGGACAGCATGGGGCAGAGGGTGGCCTTGCCAGGGCTGCTGTTTGCCTGCTTTGTGACTGCCTCTGTAAAGTCACAAGCAAAAAACCCAGTGCCCTCCTGTAGCTGGTCTCTGAGCAGGGCACAGAACAGCTGGAAGTTCCCTCAAAGGCACAGACTCAGTACAAGGGTCCCAGTTTCCCGTGAAGGGGTCATGGGTTCCTTTAAAAGAAGAATAATCCCTGAACCCTCATGGAGCCACAGGTGCAGTGATGTAAACAGTTATTTTGTTCTTTAAAGTACATTGGAGATTTTTATTCAGATGTTGAAAATGCTTTTCCTTCTCTTTGGCACTTGACAGAGCCGTGCTCTGTTCGCGAGTGGCTGTGCCCCAGTGTGTCCCTTAATCCCAGGACAGGTGCTTTGCTCAGGGGGCCTCTGGTCCTGGCTTCCAGTGACATTGAATAGCACTCCTCACCAAGGTGCTGCTTTTACATCTGCAGAGAGAAGAAACTGTCTCCCTGACACTTCAGACCGGTGAAATTAGAGGGTTAATTTGCTCTGGTGATTGTTTGACTGTGGCTGTGTCTCCCCTTGGTGGGTTATGTGCTCCCCTCTGAGTGCTCATTAGCAGTCTGGAGGCTGTCACAAACAGGAGGCTTTTCTGTCCACACTCTCAGCTCTCCCTCTGGAGTTCTGCAGGGATAACACCATCTTTTCCTCTGCCTGTTGTGCTGGAAATGCAGGTCATGCTGGTTTCACAGGTACCTTTGTCCACGGGCTCCTTTCACAGCATGTGGCAGGGATGCCCTTTCACTGCAGGCAGGTCCCACTGCTTGGCCCGCTGGCCTTTGGCCAGCCCTGCTCAATTAGTTGTCCCCCACTCTCCCTGCGATGCGCTATCTGCAGGAGAGCAGGACCTGCAGCAGAAGTTGGTGGGCTGGGAAGTTTTTCTGAGCTTAGTGGTGTCGATGTTCTGCAGATGAGCTGTCCTCGTTGTGCTCTGCAGCTCCCAGACAAGCCAGGACTTTTCTGTTGCCTACAAGTGCACTTGGAAATGATTTGGGGGGAATCTTTTACCTTTCTGTCTGCAGGCTCGTACTGTACTGAACCGTACCAGTGGCAAGGCACAGGGCAGGAGAAGACAATTCAGTTTTGGAGAGCTGTGCAGGGGGGGAGACCCCACAATAGCTGTGCAGGGGGGGACCCCACAATAGCTGTGCAGGGGGGACCCCACAATAGCTGTGCAGGGGGGACCCCACAGCAGCTGGCAGATGGAGACATTAAGAATCACGTTTCTTCAGGGCAGAAAAGGGATTTCAGGCTGCCTTCATCAGGTCAGCAGCTCTGCACCGAGTTGTTTCTTGGCAGATGTGAGTTCTTGCTCTCAACCATTTTTCCAGCTGGGATGGAGCCTTGTTCATTTACAGGAGCTGCTGCTTGGTGCGCAATTCCTGACCCCTGTCCTTCTCCCGTCACAGCTGCTGCCTCTGCCCAAGGCAACTGGCTCAGGGACAGGGTTTGGGGGTAGCCAAAGGCTTTCTAGCCACCTGGCACAAGACTTTTATGACTCTTGTGGCAAAGCAGTGCAGTGTGCAGGCTGGACGCTGCTCCCAGCACCGCTGCTCCTGACCTGCCCAGCCACTTCCCCTCTGTGCCCATCTCCTTCCCATCCCAGCTTGCTGCTATTTAAACTGTGCACCAGGTTTGCAGCAGGGCCTGGCTGGCACTGCCTGGCAAAGCCCAGGGCCGTGTCAGGCAGCACTGGCAGCACAGCCTGTGCTCCTCTGCCCTGCAGGCACCTCTGCTCATTTCCTTCTCCAAGCAGTCGAGGTCAGACTGTCACTGTCTGTCACATTCACATCAGCAAGTGGATGTTCTGATCTGAGAGGCACAAATGTTCGTTGACCTTAGTGTTTGATGCTTTTGATTTTTTGCAAAGGATGTTTATTATTTCTTTGTTCAACGTTCCTATTGCTCCTGTGCTCGACAGCCAGCGATGCCCAGACCTGCTGGGCACCAGGCTGAGACGGGCACGGAACAAACAGAGTGCCTGGCAAACAGCCCACAATTGTGCTCCGCCTTTATTAGATTGAGCAAAGACAGGGGATGTGTTTTACAAGGTAAATGGTTATTTGATATGGGAACTGGTTTGTGGGTCATTTTGGGGGACTTTTTTGTACCTGCTTGCCTAGAGTAACCCAGGCTCTTTTCAGTTGTGCCCTGGGATAGGATGAGAGGCAATGGTAGCAAGGGGAAACACAGGAAGTTCCACCTCAACAGGAGGAAAAACTTCTTCCCTGTGAGAGTGCCAGAGCCTGGCCCAGGCTGCCCAGAGAGGCTGTGGAGTCTCCTTCTCTGGAGACTTTCCAGCACCCCCTGGAATTGTTCCTGTGTGGGCTGCCCTGGGTGACCCTGCTCTGACAGGGGGTTGGACTCGGTGATCTTCCAACCCCTACCATCCTGTGATTCTGTGAACTCCCTCATTTTTCACAGACTTAGCCCCAGGGATGTATTTGTGCATCCCACCTGTATTTGTGGCCTGTATTCTGTGCAGAGGCTCTGGGCATCTCAGCCCTGTGGTATCGGGCAGGACACCAGACACTGCCTGAAAAGCAGCTCATCATCTCCTGAATGGAAACTTCACTCCCACCCTCACTTTTAGTTTTTCTCTCTCCCTATATTACCATACTGAAATGTCAGCTTGCCACCAGCTCTGCTGCAGAGCAGATGTCTCCTCGTAATTACTGTTGTTGCAGGGTGTTCAGTGTTTATCCTGTCTAGCCAGGCTGTTACAGCATTAACTGTCTGACATCACAGCCTGGCCACACAGTTGCTGCACATCTGGAAGGGGATGTAAAGTGCCGGTGTCCTCCAGTGAGTTTTTCTCTGCTGGCTTTCCAGATCAGCTCGTTAATGTGCCCAGGACAGCATCCCCTGGCTGTCCTAAGGAGAGGTCCATGCAGAAAATTATCTTCAAGCATGACTTTCCCTCCTCAGACATGGCCTGCTGGAAAGATGGCTTGAAATAGCAGAAGTAACATGAAACTTGTTCTTTCTTGATCCTAAAACACAAGCTGAGGTGCTCCCTGGGGCAGGCTGCCTTTGTGGCAATGTGTTGACCAGTTTGGTCAACAAGAAAGGTTGGACCAGGAAAGGGTTTGACCAGCATTTTCCCCCATCCAATTGCCTGTTTCCTAGGAGATATGAAAAGTGCTCGTGGGGAGGTAGAAAAACAAACATGCTCCATTTGAAGGAAGGAAATGTGGAGATGGTGGTTGGGGCCAGGGGAGGAGGGGAGCAGAGGGGTCCTGTTCCCCTGGGAAAGGATGGTGAAGACTTAGAGGGTTTCCTCTTCTGCTCTCTAAAGTCTCCTGGGTTTTCTGCAGTTCTGTTTTTGGATTCATTTCATGTTCTGAAAATTGGGGGTTTTTTATTTTTCAGTTTGTTCTCCCAAGTTCCTGAAAATTCAGATCCCTTTCCTACAGTTCCCTGCTTCCTGGCCCACAAATGGCTTTCTCACCACTGTGGGGTTGCTGCCTGGACAGCCTGTAACGAGAAGGACCTTGTTTTTATTGTTGTTGTTGTTTCCAGTGCATCTCAGCCTCTGAGCTCTTTCCAAGGCCTTCTTTCATCTTTTGTGTACAAACACTTCAGGTGGTGCCCAGAGTTGGCCTCGTGGAGCTGGGACAGAGTCTTTGCTGCAGCCTCGTGGGCAGTTTCAAAAACAATAAATTAAAAATGAACCTCTTTTTTTTTTGGATCCCATAAACCTTTAATACAGCGAGTTGCCCAACCCATCAGCTGGTCCAACAAGGCCGAGAAAATCTGCAGGATCCGAGTGGTTTCCTTTTCTAACAGCTCTGCTCGATCCTGCTGGTTGGGCTGTTTCTGGGTTCACGTCTGTTCTTTGCAGGATTACTGGTGAGAGGTGTAGCTCTGAGTGTTGTGCTCTGGTGTACGTCCCAGCGAGGCACTGGGAGGAATGGCCATAGGAAATGGCACTGCTACTACATTATACTGCAATTCCAGCAGCAGCTTTGAGTGGGATGCCTGAGCTTGCTCCTTTCTTTTCATCCTCCTGGGAAGGTTTCCTCTGGGTGTGTTGGCTGCTGGGACAGACCACAGTCCTGTTTTGTTTGGTTTTTTCAGTGCACTACCAGAAGATCATTCACCGGGACATCAAGCCTTCCAACTTGCTCTTAGGAGATGACGGGCACGTCAAAATCGCTGATTTTGGAGTCAGCAATCAATTTGAAGGGAACGATGCCCAGCTTTCCAGCACGGCAGGGACACCAGCTTTCATGGCACCAGAGGCCATTTCAGACACTGGCAAAAGTTTCAGTGGAAAGGTAGGTCTTTGCTCACAGCTGACATCTCCTGGGACCCCCAGGCACGGTGCAAAGGGCAGCACCAGCCCTGCATCCTTTGTGGGTTGTGGTACAAGTTGGGGTTGTTACTAAGTAAAGCTGAAGCTCTGAATTCTGAGTTCAGTCCAGGCAAAACTCACATTCGTTGTTCTGTGCAGGGATTTTGTTCTGTGCAGGATTTTGCTGGGCATCCCTGCCCAGACAGGAGCCACATTAGAGCCCTTTCCCTGCCCAAAGGGAAAGGAGGAAACTCTTGATTCCCTTCCAAAATAATCAAGAGGCAGAGGAGGCTGCTGGACACCAGGGTCATGTCTTGATCTCTGGAAAGCAAGGGGCGCTGCAAGGGATAGAATCATTCAATCATTTTGGTTGGAAGAGACCTTTAAAATCGAGTCCAACCATTAACCCAGCACTGCCAGGGCACCACTAAACCATGTCCCTCAGCACCACATCTCCATGGCTTGGAAACCCCTCCAGGGATCATTGGGACTACATCACTGCCCTGGGCAGCGTGTGCTGGGGCTTGACAGCCCTGGAGGAGAAGAAGTTTTTCATAATATCCAACCTAAATCTCCCCTGGGACAACTTGGGGCTGGTTCCTCTTGTCCCGTCACTTCTTCCTTGGGAGCAGAGCCCAACCCCCCCTGGCTCCAGCCTCCTGTCAGGAGCTGTCAGAGCCAGAAGGTCTCCCCTGAGCCTCCTCCAGGCTGAACAACCCCAGGTCCCTCAGCTGCTCCTCACCAGATGTGTGCTCCAGCCCCTTCCCCAGCTCCATTGCCCTTCTCTGGCCACGCTCCAGCCCCTCAATGTCCTGCTGGGAGTGAGGGGCCCAAAACTGACCCCAGCATTTGAGGTGCAGCCTCCCCAGTGCCTAGTGCAGGGGGATGATCCCTGCCCAAGTCCTGTTGTCCACTCACTCTGGTACAAGTCAGGGTGCTGGTGGCCTTCTTGGCCACAGTGGCTCATCTTCAGCCACCTGCCAGCCAACAGCTCCAGGTCCTTTACCACCTGACAGCTCTCCAACCACACTTCCCTAAGCCTGGAGCCTTGCAGGAGGTTGTTGCAAAGCAGATGTGGGTGTAGGGTCCAGTGTGGGTGCTTTGCCTGGAAGAAGGCTTTTGAGGCTCAGCTCCTTTTTGATGTTCAGCCTTGAATGGTATCATCTCCTGTAAGAAGGGGCTGCTCTCCACAGCAAGGGCAGGTGCCTTTTGAAGCCCAAGTTCAGAGAGGCTCTACACAATTAAACAGAAGAAGTTAAACACCTATAAATAACATTTTGTGACTCGTTGGGAAAATGCAGCTTGTTCAGATCATCTCTCTGTTACATCTTCTTCATGGCCTGCCCATGCTTTCTTTCAGGCACTTGATGTCTGGGCCATGGGAATTACGCTCTACTGCTTTGTTTACGGGAAGGTAAGCTGGCTTTCAGCCACCCGGGCCCTGCAGGGGGGTGTCTGCCTGATGGCTTTTGAGTCATTCCTTTCCAAATAAAGGCAAATATTAGAAACAAAGACCTACCTTTGGCAAGCTCCTGGTTTCCCAAATCACCCTGCGGCAGGTGGCACAGGAGGAGAGTAGGAACTTTCTGTCCTCCACAACACCATGCCAGGCCTTTCCTTGGGACACCAGGTCTTACCACCAAGTACTGGTGCTCTAAAACACAAATAAATAAGGAGCACAGCTTCAAGAGAAACATAAACCCTGTCTCTGATGTTGGAAGAGGAAATAAGGGATAGGAAAGTCCAGTAAAAGAGAAAACCTTCATGAAATACCTGAAGGTCTTCAACTCTTGTTTCTCCATGGTCAAAGTTAGGAAAACAGCCACTTAGAGCTCCAATGGTAAAAATAATAGTTTCCAGAATCATAGAATTGTCAGGGTTGGAAGGGACCTTAAAGATCATCTCGTTCCAACCCCCCTGCCATGGGCAGGGACACCTCCCACTAGAGCAGGGTGCTCACAGCCCCAGCCAGCCTGGGCTTAAACACTTCCAAGGATGGGGCTTCCACCACCTCTCTGGGCAGCCTGTGCCAGGGTCTCACCACCCTCATGGGGAAGAAATCCTTCCTACTGTCCAACCTGAATTGACCTATCTCTAGTTTTAATCCATCCCCTCCAGTCCTGTCACTGCCCCACAGCCTAACAAGTCCCTCCCCAGCTTTCCTGTAGCCCCCTTCAGATACTGGAAGGCCACACCTCAGTTTGCAGCAACAAAGCTGCACAACACCTTGTTTTGTGGGGTGACCAAACCCAACCACATTTCTGAATAAATCAGCATGCCAGAGAAGGGGCTGACATTGTGATCTGTGGAAAGGATGGTTTCTAGAGGCAGCTCCTGTGCTCAGAGCAGTTGTTCATGCTACAAACCTGGCCTGGCATCAGTAGCACCAACAACAGTTTGTCAAGGACTTATCCAGAAAGAAGCCAGACAGAGCATGGAGAGACCATGGGTTTGATCAAAAGCCACTGCAGCACTTCAGCAACTGAGGTTACAGAAAGCTCAGTCTGCCAGAGCTGGGCCAGATGGAGACCACTTCAGCAGAGCCAGCTCTTGAGAGCAGCTCCTGTAAACCCCGTGTCCTGTCACGGCTTTTCCCTCCCCCGTGGCCAGAAGCCCCTCGTGCCCCCCAGCTCTCCCAGGACGAGCACTACAGCAGGTACATGTGGTCTGTGTTCAGGGACATTACCTGACCCTCTTGTCCAAGCAAGGACAACGGCAGATCCCCCCACACAGGCGTAAGACATCCAGCTCAGGGGTAAGAAGTGGCTGGGGGAGATGGCAGAGGCAGAACTGTCTCCATTAATGGTGTGATATCGCTGAGCTAGGTCAGGATGGAAAATATTTTCTGACTTGTGTCTATAATGATGTCTCCTTTGGGCCAAATCCTCAAGTGAAAGGATACAACCCTGATTTTAAATTCTAATATAACCTTATGGCGATATTGCTTCCCTCTGTGGCAAACACTGGAGGAACAAAAAAGGGAATATAAAGCCAAGCACAAGGCCACATTTGTCCGTTCTCTGTGACCCCGTACAGTAAATATTGTACATTTTGTATCTGTTTTGTATTTGATAATTTAATCTGGCCAGGCAGGCTGAGACAAGGGCCCTCCAGCAGCTCCCAGCCCACTAAAGCAGATGTACCTGCTCCTTCAGCTTGGATGCAGATGTTCATAGGGCCTCCTCCATCCCCTGCAGTATCCTCCACGGCTCAGTTAACCCACCGGTCCTGCCAGCTGAGAAGAGACAGAGTCGGTGTCAAAATTAATCCAATATAAAAAGCTGTGCTGGAGAAAAATTTGCTTTGTATCCACGTATCTGAATTGCAAGTGGAAACCAAAGTGTTTTCCTAGTGCTACTGAGCTCCAAATGCTGCTTCTCACCGAGAGAGCTCAGAGCGGCGATGCAAGTTGGCTGGCGTCGGTTTCTCCAATTTGGAGGTGGATGTGGAGCAGAGAAAAGGCAAATGTGTAGTTCATGGTCATCTGGTAGGCTGGGTGGAGGCAGATAGCCCAGTCTGCGGAGTTGTGTGTTCCCCAGATCCCTCTGCTGCCTTTATTATTTTTTTAATAAGGAAACAAATCAATTTATTTTGTCCATGGAGATTTTATTTATTCCCATCTCTGTGTAAAATCAGAGAGTGCGTTTCTGTTCCATGGATGACAAATGCTTAAGCAGTGCCGGGAGCTCTGACAACTGGAAAATCTTTTGTTTGCTTTACAGTGCCCTTTTATAGATGAATATATTTTGGGTCTTCATAACAGGATCAAGACCAAGCCGGTGGAGTTCCCAGAAGAGTAAGTAACCTTTGCTCAGCTACTGTAACACAAAGTTCAGTTCTCAATGTTATTCACTGTGCAGCATTTAATGCCAGGAGGTCACCATGGAGGGACAGACGAGGGCAGGTGAGGGGCTTTGCGTTCTCCTGGGTTCTTCATGTGGATTTTGTGCAGATGTTGTTGTCGAATCATTACAGCTGCCTCTGCAGCTCCCGTGTCCGTCTTGTGCACACAGGGACTAAAGGAAATGACTCTTGAAATCTTGGGAAGCAGAGGGGTTTCAGTCTGGTTCCGGGGAGTTCTGCCCCAGCTCCTTGTCCCTGGAGATGCTGGAGGCATGGCTTGGTTGGAGTTTTGTGTTCCTCCATGTGGTAGCCACCAAGAATGATTCCATGTATTAGTTTTCACAAGCAGTGTGGTTTATAGCCCTCGGTCTCTAAGCACATGCCCCTTCCCTGGATTTACTTTGGGGCCAGGGAAAGTGTCTGATGGAAGCCTTGTCCTGAGACACACGACCTCATCTTGGTGCATCCCCACTCCGCTGCCTCCTCCGCCTCCTCCAACACACCCCGGGAAAGTAGGGGTTTGTCTCGTGTGCTGGCAGACTGGGGCTACTTATGAAGAAAAGACAGAAATTGATTTACCTGTTTGGTATGGAGAGGTAAGGAGGGGACAAGCCAAAGTCTCTTGGCTTGGATTGAACCGTGGGAAGCTCAGGGTCAAGGCACTGAGTGATGAGTGTGATTTTGTCAGTTGAACCCAACAGGAGATAATGTGCACATGGTGTGTGCTCAGTCTCTGCTATGGAGCCACCAGGCCTTGCTCTTCATGTACTGGCCACTCCTCCAGCTTCAGGTGAATATTCTGGTGGTGAATATTTTGTTTCTCCTGGTTGCTATCAAGTGAAGCAGCCAGAAATGGACTCTGACACACAGGAGTCAAGCAAAGAAGTTTTCACCTTCTTGACCCAACTGCCCATTCCAATAACGTAGAGTTAAAATGACTTAAAACAAGCATGAAGAAATTCACACTCTAATGAAAGGCACATCTGGTATAGAGAGGAAGGGAGGGACATTGTCAGGCAGCCTATGGTACGTGCGTGTATCCACCATCTAGTACATGAATTTTTTTGTGAGATGCTCACTGAATTTTTAGACACCTATGGCAAAGGGCTGAGCCTCTGCCTTGGCAGTCCCAGGCTTCCTTCTGAGCCGTGGGCGCTCAGGCTGTCCTATTTTAGCCATCTGCTCTAGAAGGGATGGCTCATGGCCCAGGCTCCACGGGCTGCTTTAGTTCCCTCTCCACTGCCTGTGAAGCACAAGCCACAGCAGACGGCTCAGATGGAGCCACCTCTGCTCGGGCTGGTGGAGCCCAGCCCGAGGACTGTGTGCCGCACACCTCCCAGGGCCCTGCGCCCACCAGGTCAGGATGCTTATCAGCTGGCAAACACAGGTCCCCGTCCTGGGTATGGAGTAATTCTGGTGTGCCACCCCGGCATCGCTGGGGAGCTTTTGCAGCTAACCAGGCTTCAGGTGGTAAGAGCACGATGGCCAGTCCTGCCACACTGCCGTGTTCCCACCGGTTGCTCTGCAGTCAGGGCAGGACTTGGTCTTGACGGCACTGCAGCCAAAAAACAAAAAAAAAGAAAA
>JANVCC010000094.1:886803-965520 GCA_025345505.1 Todiramphus chloris collaris | reverse complement strand
GTGGTAATTGGGCTGCAGGATTCCTTTGGATTTCTCAGTGACCTGCTCGACCGGTCTAAAAAAAGCTGCACCCCTCGTTAAGTTGGTGGAGGAGCAGGGAGTTCCTGGGTGTTGACGGGTGTCTAAACTACATCTCTCTATTAGATAAAGGCAGCTCCAGAGGCACACATAAAGCTGGAATTCACTGGCCCGGGTCCACCCTGACCTTCCACAGAATTAGCACCTCGCTACAGTTTGGGATATTTTGGGTTCAATTTATTTCACCATGGCTACAAACGACACATTCCTGTTTGCAGACAGTCCATGGAAACAGTCACTGCCTGTTTCCTGACAACCTTTAGGGCAGAGATGGAGCCGACTGTACCGGCGTGACTATCCCTTCCTTTCCCTTCCCTTGGAGACGCTGGGATAAATATTTATCGCTCTGGAGTTCTCATTCATGTCCGTGAGGCCTTGCCATGACAGAAAGTAAATGGGATTAGCTCACGCCCTGACGGCCTTGGCATGACTAAAGAGCAAGCTGGAGAAGTTTCTGTCCAGACGTGTATTAAGAGAACCAGAAGCTCTGAGCAGCCCCTCCTGGTGAAGAGATCAAGTCCAAGATAATGTTCTCTGACCTGCGGGCACCCTGTAAAATGATCTGTGGTGCTGGCAGCCCTCCCAAAGAGGTGCTGAGCTTTATGGTGCTTGGCCTTTTCCTGAGAGCTGCCGCAGGACTGTGACTGAGAAATTCCAGATAGCGCAGGCTTTTCCCATGAGAAATGCCACTGGGTACAGCATGCACAGAATGGAGAGGAGGACAGGCAGACGGGTGATGTGGTCTGTCACCTGGCCATAACCCACCTGACACTTCAGGATCCTGTTTACAGGGCTTTGTCAGGGTGCTGAGAGCCTGGCCCAGGCTGCCCAGAGAGGTGGTGGCTGCCCCATCCCTGGCACCATTGCAGGGGAGGTTGCCAGGGCTCTGAGCACCCTGCTCTAGCTGCAGATGGCCCTGCTCCCTGCAGGGGGTTGGAATAGAAGAGCTTTAATGGTCCCTCATGAGGCAAACCATTCTGTGATTCTGTGATTCTTTTCCTTATGGCATTGATCCTGTGTTGCGTAGAAATCAGCCTGGAGCCCAGCAATGGTCGGTGATTGTATATTCTATTTCTGGTATTTTAAATAAACCTGTTGCCAGTTTGGCACAGATCTGTTGTGAAGTATTTTGAAACCACCGTCTCACCTGCATCTCAGTGTGGTCCTCCCATAGGAGTCTGCTTGTTCTGACCTGCTAAATGCACTGTCACTCCCCGTAGCTGTTCCTCTGGGCCTGGAGCTCATCTCAAGAGCAGCACCATTCTTCCCATGCCCACCTAAATTGTCACCTCCAGTGTCACTTCTCCGGGGAGAATTCTCTCAGGACTCATCCTGCCCTTGCCCTTGGCTGGGCCATAGTGCCTGCGTACTTCATGCCCTTGGCACAACTCTGAAAGCGTTCAGACTTCAAACTCAACCCACTTTCCACCCCTTCCCACTGACCGAGCAGTGCTTCCAGTTCATTGTTAAAAATCCCATCAGCAAAGCCCCCGGGAAGTGTTCATAAATAACTAAACAGCAGCTCTGTTTTCATCAGACTCCAATATCCCTTCCTGTGATGTGAGCTTCATTTTGGTTTATGATCATTCATTCCTTCCTCTGCTTGGGGGGAGGGGGGGATGCCAAGGAGGTGGGCACAGCACCTCATCCTCAGCAGCTCTTTCAATCTGAAATCCAGCCCTGCTGGGGAGTGACCTTTTTATGCTGCCAAATCCCATCTCCACCCAGAAGGGCAGCTCCTCAAAAGCCATTTGTGATACGGGCTCTTGGCTGCCTGATCCGACTCTGTCACACGCTGGCATTTTAGTTCAGGAACGCTTTGATCGTGCAGATCGAAGGTGCTCTGAAGATGTCGCCTGCATCATTAGCAGCAGAGCTCACTGAAACCTTTGGGCTAGAGGGAGAGGTTGCAGGACCAAGGACCTGCAGGACCATGTCAGTAGGGTGGCTTCTGGGTTCATGGAAGCAATTTAATTAACAAAACCTCCAAGCTTAGCTGGGAACTTGAGCAGCAAACAGGGATGTGGTCACTCATGTTGCAGGTTTGGCAAATCAAGTTGTGTCCTTCCTGTGTCACAGAGCCCAGCTCCAGTTCTGCTCTCAGTAACACTTGGTTATCCCAGACTCTGCCCTCTGAAATTCCTCTGTAACATGCTGCCTTTAAAATTGTCCTTAGATCCGATCATCTGACCCTTGTCCTGCGTTCCGAGGGCTGGGTCAGTGGGCAGAAGGGGGTAACCAAACCCCACAGCAGAGACCACGGTGCCTGAGAAGGAACCAAGCCAGCTAGACCTTCCTTTCTCAAGCTGACTTTTCAGAGGAAGTCTCTTCTCAGTGGAGCAGATTCTCTAACAAGTAACTGCAGTGAGAACTGTGCTTGCCTTGAGCACTTGCAATTCCCTTGTTAACCCTGCACTGCTGTTTTCTTTTCTCAGAGCACAAGTAAGCGAGGAGCTCAAGGACCTGATCCTGCGCATGCTCGATAAAAACCCAGAAACAAGGATAACGGTCCCCGAAATTAAGGTAAACTGGACATTGATGTTACTTTGTCTCAGGTCATTTTGCTGTTCCTTTGGTACCTTCTAAAAAGGCAGAGCTGTCCCTGGTGTCTGTTTGAGAGCTTTCTCTGGCACACCGCCCTGGAGAGTGCTCATTTTGCAGCGTGCACCAGCCCTGTCGCTGCTGCTTGCTTGGGGAATATTGACAAAAGCCTTCTTCTTTACTTAGTTAAATTAAAATCACTCAAGAGCTGGCTGATCCTCAGTGAATCCCTGGGAGAATTATCTTGGGGACTGCTGGTTGCAGAGCCTGTGCTGTCAGCGGTGGGCCTGGGCTACGGGGGCTGGAAGCGCGTCCTGTGGTGCCTGTGTGGTCAGCAGCCTCCAGGCAGCACGTTTGCTTCCATCAGCTTGACCTGGGAGATGTTTATTAGCACAGGGAACCACTAGAACTGGCAGAGCACAATGCTTGCAGGGTTCAGCTTCGTTATGATTTTGCATGGGCTTTCTGTCCTCCTGTCACCTCTCACTAAGGCTGCTGGACACTCTCAAGATTTACAGAGGGGTCCATCAACATCCTCTGCAGGGCACACAACTCTTCCTTGCTTTTTATCAGGACAACACCGTCACGTTTGCCACCAAAGCTGACAGTAGGAAGGTTCAACTTCAAGAAAATCTGTGGTGTCCTTTCCCTCCATGCCCAGAAGGCCACAGCCTCCCTGGTGGGAAGTCCTTTGGAGCTGTTTTTAAGGGATTGTACTTGGCAGCTCTTGCAGGCCCTTCCTGTGGAAACCTGCAGCTCCTGGGGAGAAGAGCAGAGCTGAGTGCTGGATCTTATCCCTGGCCATACACTGAAGATGCTCGGTGTGCTTGAGGAGTTGTGTTCCGTGCTGAAGAACACATGTCTCTAACGTCATCTCTGGCACAACTTCCCTCGTGTTCCCAACCAAGAAAACCATCCCATGAGAAGCAGTAGGAAAAGGGTCGCTCTTCTCTGCTGTTTTCCCAAGTAAGATAATGGCCAAGCAGCTTCTCCGCAGCGGTGACTGTGGAGTGACTGCCACCATCACAGAAGGCCCTGCCCAGAGTAGAGAGCACAGGAGAGCCCGACGTGTGGCTGAGCCAGTCCAAACAAGGAGATGGCACATCCCCTCAAGCCAGTCCAAACAAGGAGATGGCACATCCCCTCAAGCCAGTCCAAACAAGGAGATGGCACATCCCCTCCGTGTTTGGATCCACAGACAAAGTCCAGGGAGCTGCTTCGCTCTGGAGTATCACATCACAGGCTGCCTGGCCTCGGGGCTCCAGCCTTGGCTTCTGACATAGGCAGATGTTTCTAAGTCATTGCTCCAAGCCTTCTTCTCTTCCTCCTCCCAGGGTTCCTTCCCTTTTTGTTTTCTCCTGTTTTCACACTCCCCTCCTCTTTCTCTTTCATGGTCCTTACTGGTAAGATAAAATGCTGACACAGCTGCAAACATTTTTCTGCTGGCAAGTGTAAGCTCAGTGCTGCTTCTCATGCGTGTTCATTTAGAGCTGATAAATCTCTGACGTCTGCACTGAAGATAAACATAGGAAAATTACATGAGAGGGTTAGGCTGGACAAATATCTGAACTACTCTGCCCAACCAGGCTTGGAATTGCTGTTCACCGTTAAAATAAATGAAGCAAATCATTTTGTATGAGGAGCATTGACCCTGTGGCTCGAGGCAGCCCTCTCTCTGTAGCTGAAACGTCCACAAGCGACAGGTAGGCTGTAGGGTTTGGTGGTGTCAAGGGTTAGG
Organism: Todiramphus chloris collaris; assembly: GCA_025345505.1. Taxonomy (NCBI): domain Eukaryota; kingdom Metazoa; phylum Chordata; class Aves; order Coraciiformes; family Alcedinidae; genus Todiramphus; species Todiramphus chloris. The sequence goes on along the minus strand of JANVCC010000094.1, from coordinate 961,163 downwards.
GCTGGCTTGGCCACTAGACAAGTGACAGATGCTCTCTGTTAATGCCTCTCCCTTCCCAAGGGGGAAGAAGATGGGAATAAGGGAGAAAGACTTGTGGATTGGAAAAGAAAACTAAAACAGCTTGAATGAAAAAAATAAATAGAATGAAATCTATACAAATATATACAAAACTAATATTGAACCCAAGCCCCCTGATGGCAGTTACGTCGAGGCACCACTGATGCTGTGGAGCAGGCACTGGGAAGTCCCAGGCTGGCCTCAGCAGCAGATGGGAACTGAATTCAGGAGCTGGATTCTGGTACCAGATTCATAGATTCATAGATTGTTAGGGGTTGGAAGGGACCAAGAAACATCATCTAGTCCAACCCCCCTGCCAGAGCAGGATCACCTCTAATAAGTCACACAGGAACGTGTCCAGGCAGGTTTTGAACCCCTCCAGAGAAGGAGACTCCACAGCCCCCCTGGGCAGCCTGTGCCAGGCTCTGTCACCCTTACCGTAAAAAAGTTTTTTCTTATGTTTATCCTAAACCTCTTATTTTCCAATTTGCTCCCATTGCCCCTTGTCCTAACATTGGATGACACCAAGAAGAGTCTGGCTCCATCCTCCCTACACTCGCCCTGTACGTATTTATAGACATTCATGAGATCCTTCCTCAGTCTCCTCTTCTCCAGGCTAAAGAGCCCCAGCTCCCTCAGCCTCTCCTCACAAGGGAGATGCTCCACTCCCTTAATAATCTTGGTGGCCCTGTGCTGGACTCTCTCCAGTATCTCCCTGTCTTTCCTGAACTGGGGTGCCCAGAACTGGACACAGTATTCCAGGTGGGGCCTCACCAGGGAGGAGCAGAGGGGGAGGAGAACCTCCCTCAGCCTGCTGACCACACTCTTCTGTATGCACCCCAGGATGCCATTGGCCTTCTTGGCCACGAGGGCTCATTGCTGGCTCATGGCCATCCTCTTGTCCACCAGGACCCCTAGGTCTTTTTCCCCAGAGCTGCTTTCCAACAGCTCAGCCCCCAGCCTGTACTGATCCATGGGGTTTTTCTTCCCCAGATGCAGCGCTTTACATTTGCTCTTGTGAAATTGCATTAAATTTCTCCCCGCCCAGCTCTCCAGCCTGTCCAGGTCACGCTGGATGGCAGCACAGCCCTCTGGAGTGTCAGCCACTCCTCCCAGTTTGGTATCATCAGCAAACTTGCCGAGGGTACGCTCTATCCCTTCGTCCAGATCATTGATGAATCTGATTCAGAAACACACGGATCAGGATTGAATGCAGAACAGACAGAGTCGCCCTTGGGCACCAGCCATGGAAGAAGAGGCTTGATCCTGGTGATCCCTCAGCTTTGTACCAAATATGCTGTCCATGGGCTGGAATTTCTCACTGGGCAGTTTGGGGTCCCCTGTCCCGGCCACTCCTCCTGGCAGGTGCCACCTTTTCCTTTCTGCACCCCCACCGTGGTGCACAGGACCCAGCAGTGGCCTTGGTCTGCACCCCAACCCTTGGTAGTGACTCTGAGCATGGAGCGTTGTCACTGCCAGAAGCAGAGGCTGTCTGAAAATCTGCTGCTCACTTCAGAAAGTGTTGTTACTTAGAGGAGACTGAGCTGAAAAGCAAACTCACTGAGTAGAACCAGTTCTGTTCTAGCTCAAGCCAGCAGAAGGACACCTCTTTCACTTCGGGCTGGACATGGTGACGTGCTTTCGAAAGGAGTTGTTACAAGCACAGTTGGTGATCTTTGGAAAACACAACTTAATTAAGTGCTGTAAAGCAGCTCATCACTCAGCCCTTGGAGAGTGCTCTGGACACGTGCACCCAGCTCAGTGCCCTGGCAATAGGCAGTGAGTGTCCATCCTAATAAAGCTCCTCGTCCTGGAGGAGAGGCCAAGCTCTCCCCTGGGGGTGCAGAGAGGTTCATGTGATGCCCAGAGGACAAGGTCTGTTCCTCACTATTGATGGAGGCAGGAGGTCATTGCGGGAGCACAAGGTCTCAGTACTCAAACCCAAATGCTGCATTTCAAGCCCCTAAACCTTTGTGCAGATCCATAAATGACCAGGGTTCTCCCAGGGAGGGAGCACTAATGAAATGTGTGCATATGAAAGAAAAAGGTGAAAACACTCAGGATAACTCAGGTTCTCAAAGCATTTCAAACTTGACTGGGAGATTGCCGAGTTCCTCCAAGATGCTGGTTGGTGGCAGTGGGTATGATGCCATCTGGCCAGGCACCAGATTGCAGCTTTTCCGAGGGATCTGACCGAAGCCGATTGCTGGAAATGGAAAAATGAAGCAGTACCACCAGTTTACCCCAGTGCTCAGTCCTGTGCCCCCATTTCTCCCTCATGATGATGCTCTGCTGTAGAAGACCTGTCTCTGTGTTCCCCCCCGTGCAGGTGCATCCGTGGCTAACCAAGGGCGGCGAGGAGCCGCTGCCGCTGGAGGAGGAGCACTGCACTGTGGTGGAGGTGACGGAGGAGGAGGTGAAGAACTCGGTGAAGACCATTCCGAGCTTGCCAGCTGTGGTACGTATCCACCACAGCCACATCTTCTGTGGGGGTCACGAGCTTGGTGCCTTGCTTAGGCTTTCAACTGGTGAAGGAGGTTTGGAGAGGGTACCTTTATGCTCCTGGCATGGAAAGCTTGGCCTTTCAACCCAGGGTGAACTTTTTGTGTCACTGAGTACTGCAGCAGCCTGACTCTGCACAGCCTGACCGTGGTGAAGTTGGTATCTTCTGTTGATATCTGTTTGGCTCCTCCCAGAAGAGCTGGAGGGTCACACCTCCAAAACGTCTGGCATCAGACATCCTGGAACACTAGAAGCATCACAAATGTGGTTTGTTTCATTAGTCTAGAGGTTACAAGACACCTCAGTTGGATTCTCAAAATGAAGGCTCCGAACCTGGATGTGACCTGTCCAGAGAGCAGGGATGTCCTGGCCAGAGATGTCCTGTCCTGCAGGGAGATGACATCTGCCACATCTGCCACAGGGTATATAGCTGGCACCGGCCTGACAGCCTTGGGGGAACCACAAGTGGGTCTCTTGGACACAAGGGCTCTCCTGGCAGTCTGCCTGTAGCCCACTGGAGGTCTGCTATGGGCAGTTACCATAATGCAGGTGCTTTTGGGGGGTTCCTCCTCATGAGAGAGGTGCTGAGCACAATGAGGACCTGTTGTAGTACAAAGTTAAGACAGACGTTTGCCCCAGCAGCTGGCTGGGGGAGTGAAAACCATCCTTTGCCCTTGATGGCAGGACCTTTGCCTTTGGACCCACAGGAGCTGGCAGCACTCCCCCAGGCAGTCACTGCCTGGGAGGGTGTCCCAGGAGAGCTCTGCTGACTCCTTCTCACGGGCTTGGACCACCATGAGTGGCAGGCAGGGGTCAGCAGCATCTGCTTTGCCTCCTGCCAGCAATGATCTGCATCCAGGGGTCTGAGCTCACTGCCCAGGGGAGAGGCCTTGGCACTGCCTGGAAGTCACAGAGCTGCTGTGAGGGTTTCTCCGGTTCGTGCTCTCACTGTAACGCCGTTAAATGTCTCTTGAATTATTAAAGAAGCCGTTGGTGGACTCCTTTGAACTCGATTCAAGGGAGCAATATGTCAGTCCTGCTGTTCTCACTGATCTGTTTCTCTTCCCCAAAGATCCTAGTGAAGGCCATGCTAAGGAAACGCTCCTTTGGAAATCCATTTGAGGTGCAGAGCAGGCGTGAGGAGAGGTCCATGTCTGCTCCAGGGAACTTACTGATGTACGTATCTGCTGCGCGTGCCCGCTGAACGTGCATGGGGAGGACAAAGGGAGCACTTTGCAAAGCTTTCTGTAGCATTTAAGGACAAAACTCCCTTCTAAATCAAATACCGAGGCTGAAAGCTGCCTCAAGTCTTACAGGATTAAAACACAACGCAGTGAAGCAGCCTAAGTACTGTTTTTGTCGGTGTGTTCTCTCTCTGTGATGGGTTTGGCCTAAACACATATATGGTGCTGAACTAGGGCCTGATTTTTAACCTGTTATTTTATCAAAGATCCATTAGAGATTGGTGAGCTAAGAATCTAGTCTAGATATGTATTGGAGGGGTTAATTCTTCTCTCCTTTTTATGGGCAACAGAAAAGGTGCCAGATGAGCCATTTGCATGGTTTATAAGCTGGAAATGAGATGATGTGGTTTGTTTGGGGTCTGGGGCCCACGTCTGGGCAGAGACACCGTGGAGATGCATGAGCAGACGGTGAAGAACCCTTTGAGGTTGCTCTTCCCTTGGAGAAGACATGCAGTACTTTTCACACACCCAGTCGTGAAAAGATGGAACACATTGTGATGGAATATTTTGGAGGTGGGACACAAATGGCTATAGTGGGATTAAAAAGGGAGTAGACAAGTTAATTACTTTTAAATTCATCAGCAAATTCTAAACGCAGAGAGGGATGGGAGGAGGATTTCTCTGTCCTTTACTTGTCTCTTTCTCTCTCCTGTTGGGTACCAGCCCTTTCAGAGCCAGGGTTCTGGGCCCTCACTCCAGTAACAGCCCTGACCTGGGATGTTTATTGTCATGCTTTCACCTGCAGAGTCTGTAAGGCTGCAGGTCACAACAAAGCTGTTTTGTCCCAGAATGATCCTTTTCCACCCAAAATCCCAGTGCCATGCCTAGCAGGGCCTGCTAAGAGTGTCCCAGCACCTTTGACAACGTAAGTAGAGGAGTGCCCTGCTCTCAAGGGTGTGGGGATGTAAGGGCTCAGCTCAGTTAAGGATGATGGTGCTTTAAGGCTCAACTGTGTGTCAGAGACTTCAGTAAAGGCTTTACCTTCGAGTCCAGGACCAGTTAGACCCCGGTTTGACCTGAGTGCTGCTGTGGGGACATTCCTGCAGAGCACGTCAGTCATGGCTCCTTTGCCAGCTCAGAGTGAGGGATTTGTCCTCATTCGTTTCCCTTGGCTCATTGCCTTCCAAATTAGTTACCTCTAATTTGACACACATTGCTGCCTGTATCTTCTCTATCATTCCTTGTCAACTGCGTTGCCAGTCACTACATCTCTGAGATGGGAGAACTTTTGCTAAATCTGAAGAAAAATGTATTGTATGCTTCCCACTGTCCGGGATGGCCAGTTCAGAGCAAGGCAGGATTGTTTCTTTTCAAACTCATCCTGATCAATATTTCAAGGTGGTCTGCTGTTCTAGTGCCTTGGGCCTCTTTCCAAAGGGGACCTGTTTCCTTCCACTTTCATTTGAGATGCTTGAGAGCCCATGCCACTAACTAACCAACTGGTGGGAGAACTTTTGACCCTGATCCTGTGGCTGCTTCCTGCACGGAGCCAGACGCTTTATCATCTGCTCAGAATAAGGGAAGTTCATTTGCTCTAATGTAGCTGTGAAGCTTCTGGTTTCTGTCAGATCAGGGATGGAGCTGGGGCTGTGCTGAGCTGGCCTCTGCCCAGCCGTGTAAACTCTTAGGGATGTCCAAAAAATATGTGAATGGTTTTTGAATGTGCCAGTTCCCCACTGCTCTAACCCCTGCACTTAAATTTCTCAGTCTCGTGCCATCGGTGCCAAATTTTGGCAGTAACTTTATCCTAAGTTAATTCACACACCAATGATGCTCTGAGAACTCATCTCGAAAGCCTTCTGTTTAAAAGAAAGACATTGGCTAAATCTCTTCAGCAAATAATGCAGTATATTAAACACTGCAGCAGGGATGCTTTTTTTTAAGGAATGTGGATTATTCTTTCAAACTTTGCAAAGTGCTATGCTGCTTGTTGAATCCAATGAAAATCACTTCAAAATTAAACAGATTTGTTGAATCTAATGACATTGATTTTAAGGGAACCAAGTCTAAATGGGAATGTTCATTGTTCAGTGAATTATCTCTTGATTACAGTCTTATTTCCACAGGGGCAAACAGAGCTCAGCACTAAGCCCATCCAGTTCTTAATTCATAGTAGGTTGTTCTCCAGTAAAACCACCCATAATAATCATATAAAATACAACATTGGTGCAAAGGTTATGAATCGCGCTGCGTTAGTTAAAATCGAGTTTTGAGTGATTCTGGATGACTATAAATTTCTAGGAGCTAGCAGGAACAGATAATATTGTTGTAGTGTAAAGGCTCTGCAGAGTTCCTGCGTGTCGGGCACTGTTTCCACCCCTGTAGCTGGACAGGGGACCCTAAAAGTGGCACTTCCCAGGAGGGCAGTGCCTGCAGCCATCGCTGCTCTCTGGCCACGCTGCCCACAAAGAGCTTAGAGAAAAACGTGCTGCAATTTCCCAGCTCTCCAGCTTCTCCTCCCCAGTGGAAATGTCTAGAGAAAGATGAATCAGCTTTTGTAATAGTGTATCTCCTAGTTATAGGTAGAAAATAACTTGTTGTCTTTCTAGGTAAGAAAAAAGAAAAGCAATTAAAAAAGCTCCAGCTTCACATTCAATTTATTTAATTAGGCTGCATGTGAAATTGCCAGAGCCCCACTCATTGCTGCTTCAAGCATCCTACATCTGTGCCCATACAGAAGAGATATTCTGCAGGAAATCCTCTGACAGCTGAGTCTGCTTTCTGCTATTTGATGCCTAATTGATGGTTCTTAAAATGGAGCTGTCCTTTAAGCTCACTCGCTGGGATTTGAAGAGGAGGAAACTAAATGGTGTGGTTGAATCTTTTGTTGACTCCTCCCTGCGTTACCTACACGGGGTGTGCTGGGCTCTGTTCTGGAAACGCTCCGTGCAGAACCTGCACGTGCAGAGCCTCTGCAATTGCAGGTCTCTCGTGTTTGCCGCAGCCTTTGTTCTGTTAGAGGACACCAGTAAGACACTGCTGATTTGAAATTGGTTTTGTTAGTACTGGGGGGGGGGGGGGGGGGGAGGCCTTTTTAGCACTCCCTAGACCTGGAAGAAGCAAATCCTCTCCTGGGTTCTCTTTATTGCTTTGTTTGGTAGCAGTGGACAGTTAAAAAGGCAGCAGGAGGACATTCAGCAGGTAGAGGGGAACTGAAATGAAGATGCCCCCACTTAGCAATTCTTGTGTGGCAGCAGCTGCCTCTCCCACGAGAGCACCCCTGCACCCCAGAAGCCACGTGTGAGTGCTGCCAGCTCTCACTTTGCCCTGAGCTGGGCAGCAGCCAGGGCTGGGGGGTCGGCTGGCACCAGGTCCTTCTCCCAGGAGATGCAGTGATTGACCGAGCCTGTCATTAACGGTGCCTTGCAGAAGGAACCTCTCATTTCTGATTTCTCCTGGTGCAGGGTATGTTCTGAACCCAGCTGTTCAGAGCTCAGTTCTGGGTTTCTGCTCGCAGCATTTGTGACGTTTCTTCTGCCTGCTCCAGATTTCTCCTGATTGAGTCAGCGCTGGCTTCACCACGTTTTATTGCTCTCATTTATTGCAACTCCTACCTGTCAAATTAATTGCCGTGTTTTGACAGACCCAATTTACTTTCCCATTATGGCTGCAATTGCTGTTGATGAAATGTGGTTGTCAGATCCAGTATGGGGGATCAGGCTGCCATTAGAAAGCCTACCCCGTTTCCAGCCTTCCCAAAAAGAGAGCAAAAGAGCCATCATTGCCCTTAGGGCCACGCTGTCCAGGTAGGCTAGGCACGAGGGAGCCAGGAAGGAGAGGGTGGGAAAAAAGTGGTTGACCCAGGTCTCCAAGCAGAAACAGCTTCTCCCAAAGCACCCCAAAGGTACCTGCCTCATGGGGGCTTTGTGCCGAGAAAGCTCCAGGGCTCAGTGCCATAGGGCTGCTCAAAAACAGGCTGCAGAGATCCCCCTGGGAGAGCCAGGTTTGATCCCCTGGGGACAGCCAGGTTTGATCCCCTGGGAAAGCCAGGTTTGATCCCCTGGGGCAGCCAGGTTTGATCCCCCCGGGGCAGCCAGGTTTGATCCCCCCGGGGCAGCCAGGTTTGATCCCCTGGGGCAGCCAGGTTTGATCCCCCCGGGGCAGCCAGGTTTGATCCCCTGGGAGAGCCAGGTTTGATCCCCCTGGCGCAGCCAGGTTTGATCCCCTGGGAGAGCCAGGTTTGATCCCCCTGGCGCAGCCAGGTTTGATCCCCTGGGAGAGCCAGGTTTGATACCCCCGGGGCAGCCAGGTTTGATCCCCTGGGAGAGCCAGGTTTGATCCCCCTGGGGCAGCCAGATGTGATCGCCTGGGGACAGCCAGGTTTGATCCCCCTGGGGCAGCCAGGTTTGATCCCCTGGGAGAGCCAGGTTTGATCCCCTGGGGCAGCCAGGTTTGATCCCCCTGGGGCAGCCAGGTTTGATCCCCTGGGAGAGCCAGGTTTGATCCCCCTGGGGCAGCCAGGTTTGATCCCCTGGGGCAGCCAGGTTTGATCTCCCCGGGGCAGTCAGGTTTGATCCCCTGGGAGAGCCAGGTTTGATCCCCCTGGGGACAGCCAGGTTCGATCCCCCTGGGATAACCAGGTTTACAGCAGCAGACAAAGGAACGGCTGCATGTTGGGTTTCAATTGGCCAGATGTTTCCACTAAAGATGCTCCCCTGGTTTCTGCTAGTGCTCAGTGTCTGTCTCTCCAGTCCCAGGAAGGGTTTGGATAGGTCCCATGTAGATGCTGTCAGAACAGGGTCAAACCCAACCAAAAACTGTATCAGTTTTCCCTGCAAAGAGAGAACTGCATGTCTCATGGGAAGAGCCATGCCCCACGATGCAGGTAAGCATCCTTGTAGTCTGCCCGAGGACCAAGGCACCAACTGTGGCACAGGATTTTCCTCTGGCAAAGGCCCACCATAAGCAGGACCCTCCAGTGAGTGCCCCCCTGCCCCTGTGGCTCTGCCCACGCTGCTGCACGGCCCATTGCACTGGGTGGTGATGCCGTGACCGTGGTAGGACACAAAACCCCCGGAGATGCTAGGTTGCATTGCCCAGGAAAGCACATCTGGAGATCAGCAGCGTGCTGGAAGCCATCTGGAGCTGGCAGCAGCAGTAGGGGCTGGAGTGGGTTTGTACCAGTGCTACCAGTGCTACCAGTGCTACCAGTGCTACCTCATCTGTCCTTCAGGCTGCAAGTCAACGTGACTGACGCTCCACCCTCCATCTCACGCTGCTCGCTAGGCTGGTTAGCTACAGAAATACAAGCTCCTTTGCCTGCTGCCATCATCTTCATGATCATTTCTTCCTTTGTCTCATTGTTTTGCTCTCAGGGACAGATTCCTCTTAAACACATCTGTGCATTTGCATCCGTCTTTAAGGTAATTCAGTGTCTGTGTTTCCCCCGGGTGCTGTAGAAACACGTGTCCTCTCCTCAGCCTGCGTGATTTGTGTGGTAGCAAGAGCATTTGGCTCCATCCTTCCTTCCTGTAGGAGCAGTTTTGCTGCAGTAATTCTCTGTGTGTGACACTAATGTTTATGGATGGGTTTTTTTTAGTATTATTTGTGATTCTTTGGTGTTTTGGCTTTCTTTGGGGAGGGAGGGGTGAAAAATGCCTCGTGGCTTTTAGCAGGAGCTGCTGCTCAGCCTCACGTTCACAGAGGGAAAAGCTACAGGATTTGGGAAAGGCTGAGCTTTGTCATTTGGGCTCAGGTTTAATATTTAGTGGAAAAAAAATTAGAGTCAGAGCCATCTCTGCTCCAGCTACTCCAGCACTCCCCTGTGCTGGCCTCTGAGGCTGTGCTGGTATGGCTCTGGGCTGAAATTGGGTGCTCAGCAGCCCACCTCAGCCAGGGCTCCGTTAAAACAGGCACCTCTCCAACCAGTTGGACCCTTCCAGGAAGTGGCACATCCAGATAATCCTGTCAGTAACCAAGTGTCATTCAGTGCAAACCGTGCCAAGCTGCGCACACACAGCCGGGTGCGCAGACTCGGGACCAGTGTGAGGCAGGACACAGGGCTGGGCTGAGACCAGGAAACAACCAAATCCCTCTGAACACCTTGGGGAGCAGCTCCACCCCTCTGGAGACTCCGGCTGGCCTGGCTTGTCGCTCCGAGATGAAGGAGTGCGCTCGAGCCAGGATGCTGCCAGCTTCAACTGGGGAAGGACTGGCAGAGATTCTCCCCTCTGCTCTGCCCTGGTGAGACCACACCTGGGATGCTGTGCCCAGTTTTGGGCTGCCCAGTTCAAGAGAGACAGGGGTCTACTGGTGAAAGGCCAAGGGAGAGCTATGAGGATGATTAAGGGACTTGAAGGTCTCTCCTATGAAGAAAGGCTGAGAGAACTGGGGCTGTTTAGTCTGGAGAAGAGAAGGGATCTTATTAATGTCTACAAATATCTGAGGGGTGGGTGTCGAGTAGAAGGGGCCAGGCTCTTTTCAGTGGTGCCCTGTATTAGGACAAGGGGTAGTGGGTATAAGCTGGAACAGAGGAAGTTCCACCTCAACATGAGGAAAAACTTCTTCCCTGTGAGAGTGCCAGAGCCTGGCCCAGGCTGCCCAGAGAGGCTGTGGAGTCTCCTTCTCTGGAGACTTTCCAGACCCCCCTGGATCTGTTCCTGTGTGGGCTGCCCTGGGTGACCCTGCTAGGGCAGGGGGGTTGGACTCGATGATCTCCAGAGGTCCCTTCCAACCCCTACCGTCCCATGTTTCTATGAAAGATAGTCAGGAGAAGGCTGGTGGAGGAGGATGGGGACTGGTGTGGCCCCAGCAGTGCCAGTGAGTTTTCCATAGAGAGAAAGGGGACAACACCAGCCTAGATGAGGACAGATTACTGGTATTTAATGGAGCAATTAAGCACTTACCAGGAGTGTGTGTGTGTGCTGTGACTCAGCTCGGTGCATTCCTGCTCCATCCCCATCCCCATCTGGAAGTGCTGTGAGGCTGGTTCCTTGCTGGGCAGGAGCCGCGGTGCCGTGATCCTCCTGCTCTGGTACCAGCAGGGTGGTCTCCTGGATAATTGGCACGGGTCAGGCTTCGCTCACCCGTGGTTTCAAAACTGTAGCAGAAATACAGTCTTATGTCTTAAAAAGAGCTTTTTAAGGAAGATTCGTGTTCAGCTGCATCCCTCACAGCACGAGCCCAGGCAGACTGTGGAGCTCTGCTGCCTGATGTGTGACCAGTTTAGCTGATATTTGCCACAGTGTGGGTGTCGTATCAACCTGGTTTTCACTGTGCCCCCTCCCCACCCCTGTCCTGGCGTGAGGTGTTTGGAGAGGCAGAAGCTGGTGGGTGCCTCAGGGGAGCACTGAAGGCAGGCTGGGCATGGGGCAGGCTCGGCGGGACCCCGTGAGCAGGGAGCTGGGCTCTGCTGAGCTCTGCTGAGCTCTGGAGAAAGGAGCCTCTGCTGCTCCTGGGGGTGATCAATCATTTAAGGAGGGTGATGAGAGGTGCCGAAGATGGGGCTGCTCCTCAGCCTTCCCACAGGGATGTGGTCCATGCTCTGGCTTCAAGTTCAGGTTTGTCACAGAGGGAACGTGATTTTTAATAATTTCTGGTTTCTTCAGAAACTGGCACAGAGCTTTCAGTGTTGTTCCCAGCCAGACAATGACTCCAGGGCCCCACTTCCCAAACGCTGTGTGCTCCAGGCATGTGCACCAGTGCTGACTCTCCACTGCCACATTGGCTTGTCCACAAACTGGTTCTCCTGCAGCCAAGCTGGTGTGAGTGAGGACGGGCTCCCTGGGAGAGCAGATGCTTGGGGCAGCATCACCTCCTTAGCTCTGTAGATATCTTCACATCCTCATGACAGAGAAGCAGGCTGTTTAGGTGCAAGTCATCTTCCAGACGTAGGTCTGTGCTTTGGGGTGTTGTAGGTGTCACCTGTAGGCTCTGCTGGGAGCCAGGCTGGGAGAGCTTTGGGGTTTCAGCCTGCAGAGGAGAAGGCTCTGGGGAGACCTTCTGGGGGCCTTTCAGGACTTCAAGGGGCCTATAAAAAATGGGAAGAGACCTTTCATCAGTGCCTGTTGGGACAGGACAAGGGGTAATTGTTTGAAACTAAAAGAGGGGGATTTTGACTGAATATAAGGAAGGAATTTTTGACACTGAGGGTGGGGAGAGCCTGGCCCAGGCTGCCCAGAGAGGTGGTGGCTGCCCCATCCCTGGCACCATTGCAGGGGAGGTTGGCTGGGGCTCTGAGCACCCTGCTCCAGTTGCAGATGGCCCTGCTCACCACAGGGGGTTGGACTACAGGAGCTTGAAAGGTCCCTTCCCACCCAAACCAGTCTGTGATTCAATGATCTCTGTCCCATCCCACCACAGCAAAGCTCAAACCTTCTACACAGGAAGACAGTGAAAATTAAGAGCAAGGCTTGAAGGAGTAAGTCACTTTGGCTGTGGTTTAGGAACTGCTGCTCTCATGTGCTGAGTGATTTTGGGGACCAGAAGCACAGGAACTGAAATCAGCCCGCTGTCGTGCAGGGGAAACTGTGTTCTGGCAGAAGCATTTGGTTTCTAATTGCCATTTACAGCAGAGCTTTGGAGAAGCAGTTACAGCATGGAGCCATCGCTCTGCTCTTTAAATAACCAAATCATTAAAGGGAAGCAAATCTCAACTCCCCAAACACAAACTAGATAATTTGGAAACTTAATGACTTTCTCCAAGAACCCACTCTCTCCTCGTGATGCTGCAGCCGGGATAGGGGCGTTAGGGAAGCACAAAGCTGGGTCTGGGGGTGCAGAGACCCCAGAGGTGCAGGGACCCAAGCTGCAGAGCACTGCAGCACACCGAGCTGGGATATTGCTGAGCTGTTTGTGTGATGCCAGCACAATGGGCTGCTCCTTCCTGTTCCCTCTTAATAGTGCTGTTGTTGACCTGGGCTGCCTGTTGGAAAAAACACCTCCCGCTTTATTTCTTGCATTGCCATGTGTCTGTAATGTCTTCATTTCCTTGCTATTTGTGTAGAAAAGAAGGGAGCAGAGAAGGAGGCAGGGACCCGGAGCTGCCTGACGTGTGTGAAGACGAAGCCACATCCTGAAGCTGCGGGGCTGTCGCAGGCTGGTCGCTCCCGTGCTGCTGCTGCCGTACCCATCGTGTGTTGTCTAGCACACATCTGCCCTCATCACCAAGCCTGGGGCCTGCAAAGGAAAAAAACCAAGAAAAAAACCCAAAACAAAACAAACACCAAAACAGACCAACCCAGAAAACCAGAAAGGAGGAACAGAGCAGCAATAAGAAGAGTGAGTCCTTGGGTGGTGCTGGCCCGGCCTCGTGGGCGCTGCGTTCCTCGTGCAAGGTGTCCGTGCACTCCTCCCCGTGTGCCTTGCTCTCCTGCTCTCCACTCGTGCTTCCCGCCCGGGCTTTGTAGCTGAGTGTCTTGGCTGATGAACGTGGTTTTATTTGCAGCGCAGCAAACCGAACGTTGTCTTGGGGCTCGTTCACCCCGGAGACTTTCTCCTTGCTTTTTTTTTGCATTCTCTATCTCAAGCATCAGGAAAATGGAAAAAGACATTGGAGCCAGGAAAAGGAAAAGACATTGGAGCCAGGAAAAGGAAAAAGACATCGGAGCCAGGTTTTACATCAGAGGGCAACTGTTTCATTTAATGCCCAGGTAAAGCACTTCTGTATATCAGGACACAGTCCTGCTCCCATTGGAGCTGATGGCAAAATTTCTACGGATATCAGTCGACCGAGGATGAGATCTTGGTTTTGGAGCGAGCGCCGTCACTTTCTCTGCCTTTCTTTCTTTGTTCCCCTTCTCACCCCTCAGTTTTGCACGGTGTAAATCCTGCCAGCCACGATGGCTTTAGCCAGGGCAGTGGCACAAAGCAGCAGAACCGCACGGTGTTCCCGGTAACGCGCGGCAAGGTTGGGAGCGGGGTGGAGATGGGGAGCGTTGGGCTGGGCTCAGAGCAGCGTGGCCACCTCCTGTCCCCCAGCCCTGGGACTGCCCCCGTCTCAGCCTCACCCCGTCCTGGGCACCCCAGCATTGCTCTTAAAGCTGGAAAGAAGTGGCAGGTTTGGGGGTTTATTTTATTTACAGGGTATTTCCTTTCCCTCGCTCATCTCTTAGTTCCTTGAAAATTATGTATGTGATACTTGTCAACTTTTTTATCTGACTATTTTTTGTTTTCCCTGACAAATGACCCAAACTGGGATTGCTCCCTAAAATGGCAAATGTTGACAGAGGTCTTTTAGCCTAAGGAAAGCTGCAGAACACAAACGAGATCAGAACTTGATCTTTCAGTTTTTAAGGTTTTTCGTGTTTAATTTTAAGGTTGTCACCTTTCTGCACATGCTGATGCTGCTATTTTACCCACAGATTGCGTCGAAACTCGGGGTTAGGAGCTTCATCTCCACAGTTTGACAGCTGGGGGGAGATTGCACTGGAAGGGGCAAATGCAGCTCCTTCAGTGGCTGTTGACTCGAAGACCGTGTGTATAATCAGGAGTTTCACTCTTGCACTCGGAGAGTAAAATCCAGTGACATCAAACCACCAAAATATATGTCAAGTTTTTTCCCTCGAGCTTTGTGGGGTCTGAATGTGCCCCTGGGAAGCCAGGGGGGTTGGATTCTTATTTCCTAGTGCTTAAATAAAGGACGGGATTCAATTTTGGTTCCTACATAATCATCTTACTGTCTTTTTTTAGGTTAATCCTGAGGGCTCGAGGCTTCTTTCCCTAATTTTCCATGTGGGGGGATTCGTGTGCCAGGGCTGTTGGTAGCGACTGGTGTTCCCAGTCTGTTTACTGTGGTCTAATCTGGTAGTTCACAATGTTTTCATCACTGGGCTTTGCTGCCAGTGCCTTGTGCTGCCCATCCCCAGCCTGCCACCTCCCACCCCTCATCTTCAGACACCTCGGTGGGATACCCAGAAGCCGTCCCCAGCCTGGGCTCTTCCCCACATCTCTCCTGTCAGTATTGCCAAGCTGGGAAATGCTATTGCCACTGATGTGTTTTACTGGGGAGACCTTCAACTTTTAAAGCAGGCAAAGGCTTTAGATCCTGTACAGGCCACAGCTCCGGGCTTGTGCTCTGCATTGCTGCCCTCCAGATGGTAACAGCTGCATCTGCCCGCGCCAGCCGGGTGCTCGCACTCCCCGGGGCTTTGGCATCGGCCTCGTGACACCACACATCCCTTGGGCTGGCACCACGAGCTCACCCCTGGACCCTGCTGCCTTCTGCTGAGGAGCTGAGCACCCGGTGCAAGGGAGCGGAGATGGGGACAGGGACTTGGCGAGGCTGAGAGCACAGGAGGGGCTCTGCAAACGCAGGAGGAGGGACTGGCCAGGAGGGGATGGTCTCTGGATGCAAACGGGTCAGTGCCAGGGACGAAGCGGGAAGGTACCATCGGGTCCCGCTGTGCACCAGGGGCCGAGCTGAGCAGCCCCAGGGGAACGGTAGGAGCAAAGTGTCCATCCTCCAGTCTGGAGAGAAATGGGCTCTATCCAACTGGTACCACTGGGGCAGAGCTTGACTGCAGCAGGGCTGGGCTGCAGTGCTGGGCGAGCCCCAGCCTGGGCAGGGCAATCACCTCCTGACAAGGACACCTCTTGGTTATTGTTCAGATAATAGCTTTAGGTCTTCAGTCTGGGAGGTAGAGCTAAGTGAAAATCCTTGCCTGGCTGGCATGGGGGAATACTGTGTGCGTGGCTTTAACCCTTTGGGCAGGAACGTGTCACTGTGAATGTCACACTGAGGTTTTTAAGGATGTGCTGTGCTGTGTGGATGGATATGTGGAGACCCCCACACAGCATTTGTAACCAAGCAAGGGCTCTGCTGGTTTTCCTGGGGCTGGATTCAGGAGAAATCGCAGCGTGAGCAGATGGGATGTAGCCGTGTGATTTAGGCCTGGAGCCGGAGCAGGTCTGTGGAGCGGGTGTGCAGAACGGAGAGGGTGTTTGTAGCAAGCCTGTGGTCGGGTGTTCCCAGGTGTCCATGCCCAAACTATTCCTGGGGGCACAAGGAAGACCTGGAAGTTCTGGCCACACACCATCCTCCAGCCCAGGCCATGTCGGAGCCCCGTGCTCGCCAGGGAAGCCCCGGCACCTGCAGCAGTGGGTGCAGCTGGGCTGCCCTCAGTGAGTTCTCTTTTTCAGTGCCTTGAAACACAAGAAGCAAGCTGCACAGCTCAGGCTGGGCTGTCTGAAGGGCTGGGTGCCACACGTGTCAGTGATGCGTTTATCACCATTTCAAGGGAGGATAAGTCAGGCCTGTCCTTTACTGCTCACAGTGGCACCCGTTCCGTATCTCGTCCAGGGCCAACGTCTGTCCGGACGGCGGTTCGCTTCTTGCATCTCATAGGTTAGAGAAATCTTTGTGTCGGAGCTGAACGTGCGCGGGGAGATGGGTGCCGAGGGAGCGCTGCGGGTCGGGTGCAGGTTTGGAGGCACCGGGAGCTGCTGCCCTTCCCCGCTGCAGAGAGACCTGGGGGGGTTGGTGGTGGAAAACCGGGCAGCTTTGGGTATCTTCTCCCTTGGGGGGGACACCCGATAAGCGTGGGGTCCCCTCTGAAGGGCCCCCTCCAGCAGGTCTCTCCCCCACTACCTTTGGCCCCCGGCTGCCAACCCCACCGAGATCAAACCCATCCCCGGCTCCTCGCAGTGTGGCATTTGCTAACCCAAGCTGCCCGCTCTGGGGGCCCTGGGGAGAGTGCTTTGACAAATGCTGCCCTGGAAAACATTCCTGGGGAATCAGAGGGGGACAGTGGGAGCAGCTGGTGAGCGGGCAGCATCCGGGGTGGGCGTGGGGAAGCTGCTTTTGTGTACGGCCGTGTCCGAAGGGAGCCCGGGGTGACAGCGAAGCTGCTCCGAGCTGAATGAATTGCAGCTCAGCGAAACGACTCCCAGGATGGGCTTGAATCCTTATTTCTTGCCAGACTTGCAGTGGGGAGCCGGTGAGAGGAATTTTATCTTCCTTCCGTATCCTGAAGCCCCCAGCAGCACGGGCAGGGGCTGAAGGAGGATTTGCTCCCTTTCTCTGGTGTGCGGCTAGGGGAGCTCATCCAGCTCAGTGCTTTCCTGCTCATCTCTCACCCAAGAAACCAGGAGCCCAGGTCCTTCATCCCAGCCCCTCGGAGACCCAGGTTCTCTTTAAGGGTCCCAGCTGCCCTCGCCGGTGCTCGGAGCCCCTCGCCCCCCCCCCAGCTGCAGCGAGCAACATCCGTAGCTGGTGCTTTGGGGTTTCTTGGGCCAAGCAGCACAGTCGGGTCCGGGAGAAGCTGAACTGCAGGTTGTCCTTTGGTGGCTGTGCAATAATGCAAGAGCTTCAGAACCACCGCAGCGAGGATTGCTGTGTCCCCCGGGCTGTCTCTGGGTGGACTGCCTGGGAGTTAAAAGGATCCTCGGGTACCTTCATCGGTGATTTTGATGGTTGGACTTGATCCTAAAGGTCTTTTCCAACCTCAACAGTTCTGTGATTTGGAGGCACAGAGCCCACATCTTTTGCAAGCTGCTCGGGGTTCTTGTTGTGCTACAAGAAATGATGGTCCTTCCTGAGGCAGGGCAATCACTGCTGTGTTGGGTGGCGATGGCAGGAGAGGCAGGATCCATTCTGGGGCTCTCAGTAAATGTGGAAACATCTCCAAGGCAAGGAGGACTGTGCAGCAGTGTGGGCAGGGGGGTTCCTGCTGAGATCGTGAGCACGCTGGGGATCCAGCAGGAATTCTGGAGATTGGAAAGTAGATGGTGGGGGCTTTGTGTGTACATATGACTCAGTTTGGGCACCAACCATCTCCCCTTTACCAGGGCATGTTGACAATGCTGTTTGCTGAGTAGAGCAGTGCAAGGGCTTTGTTTTCTGTCCGAGAGCCTCCCACGGGAGACCACGCTCTGATCAGATCTCTCCCAGCCTGAATTAACCTAGATTATCCCATGACCCCGTTACTCCGAACGCAGCCTCCGTGGGACCAGGGAAGGAAAGGAACGCGAGAAGCAGTTGTTGCCTTTCCCCTTCCCTTCCCAGAAGGAAAGGCAGGTGTGCTCAGAGTCGCTGCTAGTGGACACCCAGACCCTGGGTCAGGAACCACAAGCCATCGGTCAAAGGGTTCAAAAAAACCCAGTGTAAATTTAAGAAGAAATAAATTGCGACTGTGGAGGATGCAACTGGGATCCTCTGTGCCGTAATTTTGCTGCTGTCTCTGATTTCTAGGCCTGTTCTGTTGGTATTTGAGTCTCTTGTTACACTTGATGTTAAATCTCTGATTCTGTACGTACTCTGCTATAACTCAAGCATGATGTATATGCACTCACTACTGTAATGGCACGTGGCTGTTACACTGTAAATATGTACCATGAATAGAGAGGCTATTTTTTGCATGCTTTTGTACTCTAGAACTGAAGAGAAAATCAACAATAAAGTCCAGAGAAACGACACTGGGTGTGAGTGCGGTTCCTGACGCGGCACGTGCTGCTGCCTCTCTGCTGCTCGAGGCCTCTCTGTGCTTTTAGCTCAGCAAAGTGGGACTTGTAGGGCTCCCACCACCCCTTTGGTCCCTGCCCCTTCCCTTTTGGGTTTCTCCCTGGAGGAAGGGTCTCGGGGACTCATTGTGCTTCGGTGCCACACCACCAGCTGTTACAGCAGCTTGCTGTCACCTGGCCTGTGAAGTCATCTTGCCTTAACTGCATTTGCTGCCAAAGAAAGGTGCTGTTTGCTTTGAAGAGGGGCTGGCCTGGGCCAGACCTACCTCAGGAGGGTTGTGGAAACCGCAGCAAATCCCAGGCTGCTCTGGTGCCACGGGGCTGGGCTGGCCGGCTGGTCCCGCAGTGCTCCAGGAATCTTCCTCCGGGAGAGGCAGATGGAGCCACCAGTCTCTTCTTCTTCTTAGAATACCAAAAAAAAAAGGGAAAAAAAGAAGGTCACCTTCATCATCAGAAACATCACCTGTCCTTAATGTTCAGCCCAAAGAGACGCACGATGGGCCCGATAACACCGATGCTGAGCGCACCGGGTAATTCACAGTGTATCCATCACTAGCACCCCGAGTCTGAACGTGAAGGACCTGAGGTACCAAGACCTGGCTTTAGAGTTTGGTCTGTTCAGGAGATGTCCTGAGTGTTATTTGTTCTCCTGACACCTTTGCAGCCTGTTCCCAAGTACTGCAAAGAGCTGCCCAGGAGGAACCGAGTCCCCTGAACACGAGGGAGCAGCCGGGTGTGTGTCCCCTGGCACAGCTCGGCACTCGGGGTGGGGGGACACAGTTCTCCATCCCTCTGGTTGATCAAACCAGATTATCTTCACCTTCCTATGAGATGATTTTTTTTTTTCTTTTATTTTTATTTTTTTCTTTATCATCAGGGGACAGAAAAGGGGAAACCAAAACCTTTCCAGCCAGGGATGGTCTCATGCACAGGTCCAGGTCTGTGGTAGCGACCAGGCAGCAGAAGTACCTGGAAAAAGAAGAACCTTGGCTGCACCGTACCCTGGAGTGTGCTTTCCCAGTAGAACTGGGCTGTTTGCTGCTGTCTAGTCAGGAACATACTGGCAGGGGAACACTCATGTTGTTTCTAGGTGGGTTTTGCCACTTCACCTGCTTTGGCAAAGTCTCCAAGCTTCGGAAATCCCTAATGTCCCTTTTCTCCCACCCTGAAGAAACCAGGAGCCTCCAGTGGTTGTCTGCCAGGAAACAAACTCATTCCCAGCACAGAAACAGCCCCACGTGAGCTGCTCCTCAGCTCACCTGTCCCTGGACAGCCAGGGGAGGATAACGGGGCACATCCCTTCTGCCACCCTGAGACAAAAACCTGCTGTTTAGTTGGCGAACGCTGAGCAAGAACCACTTGGTGGCCCCCGTTACAACCTTGTCATGCAGGATGGAGCTGGGACCACCCGCGAGGTGCAGCCCCACGCCAGAGAGGGGGGTTGCTGGAAGTTTGTAAGCCATGTAGCTCTATTTCTCACCTGGGAATATTTCTTCCTAACAAGTCCAGTCTTTGGTTTCCTGTTAAGGGAATGCCCCTCTCTGAGGTGCCGAGGAGGATGGGTGGCTGTGGCTCTCCCAGAATCACAGCAGAACTGCCCGGGGCTCGGGGTCTGCGAGGGGCACAGGCTGACTCGGTGCTGAGAAGGAAGAGCCAAGCTCCCTCAGCAGCTCCTGCGGGCTCAAGGCAGCCACTGAACAGCACTTTAAACTTTTATCCTCTTTATTTATTTTTGCCCCTCCTAATTGTGCTCCCTAGCTTGTTTCTGGCACACCAAGGCCAAATGAGTGATGGAAGAGCTGAAAGCCCCTTTGGGGCTGCATCACTCAGTGCTGCAGCGATCCTGACCGGCCAAGCCACAGTGGGTAAGGAAAGTACCACGTTGCTTTGTGCTTTCAGAGAATGGATTTGTGGAATAAGCTCAGAAAAACGTGCCCAGATGTTCCCCAGTGTCACAGCAACGGGGCTGGACCTGCTGGCAGGAAGGAAACCTGCTCTGTAAGGGGCAGACAGAGGCTTGGGTGTGCGGATGGGGACATCGAGGACTCCTCGATGCACAAACGCTTTCTCTGCATTAACACAATGAGGGTTAATCCCCCAGTGTTTTGTCAGGGAGTAAATAAAATATTGAAGGCACATAATGGCTTGTTCCCCAGGGATGCAGCGTCCTGGTCCCACCATCGCGCATCCAGCCCTGACATGCGGTCAGTGGCACGTCCCGAGCCAGTAAATGGCCCTGGCTGCCCTGGCTCAGTTTGGAAGGGATTTTCTCCATGTATTTCTGGTCATTTTTAGGACCTTGCTGGAGACTCAGTTTGAGGTTTGATCCAGCCAGGTAAATGGCTTGAAAGCTGCTCCCCCTCATTTTCTCCTAAATGGGCTGCGTTTCAAAAGGGATTTCTGGAGCGGTAAATTATAATTTAGTTCCTATTATAATATTCATTAAGAGCTGACTTCTGCTGTAGCATTATACCAAATACTAATTATTAGAAATTAAGGTGACAGGAGGTAATGATATTGTGAGCTGTGTAAGGAGGAGTCATAACAGCCCAGGAGGGATAAGCCAGGCAAAGCAGCAGGAGGATTTCCTTTCTACAGGGATATGGGAGGTGATAAAATTTCCAGAAGCAGGAGTACGGGAGCCGTGGCTGCCCGGGCAGAGGGTGAGCAGCGAGGTGCAGGGCTGGGGAGCTGCTGGGAGGAAGGGGATAAAAATAATCAAAGCTGCTGGTGGGTGTGAGGGCTCCAAGCAAAGGGGTCATGGGTGTAGGACCCCTGGGTCCAAAGTGTTCAGTTTTGGGGCATCGCCGCCTGGTAGGATCCGTATAGGGAAATGAGCTCCAAAGGCTCAATCTTGACTTTATTTCTCTAGTTAATTTGTTTAGTTTATTATTACTATTAGGAAAATTGTTAATATTTTTTTCTCTTCAGGCTGAAATTAGATCTCCTGTGATCATTTCCAACATAAGATGAGAAGCCATTTGGTCTGGGTCTGGTATTAGATGCCGCTGAGTGTCCTTATGAGCTGCAGGTTTGGGTGCTGCTAAGTAGCTGCTGCCTGGGCTTTGGGCACAGAACAGCTACAAACAAGTGGTGATTTTAAAGCAAAAGCCTGAGTCCTTAGTCACAGCCAAGGCAGAGCAAAACCAACCTCTGAATCACGTTTTGTCATACCGTGTTTGTCCCCGAGAGCCACAACTGCCGCTGAAAACTGCCTGCAGATTTGGCAGGATGGATGCAGGGCAGGATGAATGAATGGCCGGGGAAGCACCCAAGGCTGTGCAAGGCATGTGGGTTTTTTTTCCTGTCCCCAGTGCAGAGGGAGCCATCAGCCCTCAGGAGACACAGCCCCCAGCTGGGAGTAGCCCTGTTATGAACTTCACCCTTCAGCAGTGTCTGTGCCGCTCAGCACCAAGCTGTGCAGCCACCTCCAAGGCTTCCTTCAGCAGGGGCGTTTGATCACCTTCCCTCTTCCCTGTAGTTTAATTAGGGGGGGTGAAAAAAAAGGTCTGATATGTGAAAAGTGATCCCTTTGTTGCCAAACATCTCTGGATTTTTTCTTTTCTTCTTCTTGAGTAGGAAAAAGCCATCTAGTGTGCTCCTCTCTACAGCAGTTTGGGGGGGAGGCAGCAAACAGCCAGGAGCCATGGGCAACTGAGCCCTGGCCGAGTTTCTTCACTGGAGTAAATCAGTGTTTTGCCCCTAGTGTGAGCTGAATGAATGCCATTTTCCGTGCCCCGTTTATTTTAATGCTGGGGTGCAGGGGGAGGCAGGGTGTTTTTGGTGGGGGAGGTTTCTCAGGGCTGCTTTGGGAAGTGGGATTCTCTTGCTTAGTCTGGGCCAGTCGAAATCCCAGTAAAAAATATTGGCTTTTGCCTTAACAGGGCATTTTTCTCATTATTCTGAATGATGAAAGCATCAGGATGGTGTCGTGTGAGGGACCCGTCAGCCCTGCTGTGGGATGGGGATGGGGACAGGGATGGGAATGAGGGTGGGGGTGGATGTGAAGGGGATAGGAATGGGGATGGGGACAGGAAGGGGAATTGGGGCAGGAATGGGGATGGATGGGGACAGCAGCCCTCAGCCACTGTGGGATTGCCAGCAAGGGAAGGAGCTGACCCTTGAGGTAAAGCAATTGAAGCATGTGGCTGCCACCAGCATTTCCTGCCTGTAATTAAAGATTTTTAATGAGGAGGCATATGGTAAACCCCCTCCCACAGCCCCAGGCTTGTATTTTGCCAGGTTTATTAACAGTTGCTAATTACACCATCATTCAGTGGATACTGAGGAGAGCTGCAGCACCTGGCCCCCAGCACTTGAATGGGCTGTGAATGCTGCAAGGGAAAAAAAAAAAAAAAATCTTTTTTACTTATCTTTTCTCCCCTTGCTTTGGGAGCTGAACCCCCAGGCATTTGCTGGGCATTTTGGGGACACCCCCACCCCCAGGACATGGTGTTGGCTCCTTCCCTGCTGCACCCAACCCTCTTCTTCATGCACAGGGGCTGTAAATCCAGCTGCGCCTCCTCCCGGCACCCAGCAAGCGCTTTTTATTCCCTGGGGTGAGTTTTGCTCATCCCGTAGCTGCAGTGGGGCTCAGCTCCTTTCCCCAGCCCGATGGTCTATCCAGCTGCTGGGATGTCCCCAGCCCTGATGAGCTTCTGCCTGTCTCAGGACTAGGAATATATGTTATCCCAGTAAGAAAACCAGTGGCTTTGCTCCCCTTAGACCTCATCTTGCTGCTGGAGTGTTTCTTGGACCGAGTGCACCACGGCAAGGCTGCTTCCCCCTATGAAAGGCTCTTCATGATGTTTTACAACAGCTGATTTTTGACATTGGCTCTTACAAAGAACCTCTCTCCCGGCCTGGGGCTCTTTGAACCTTCCAGCTCTGTGCAGTCTCTGAGAGAAAATGAACATTAAAATCAACCACGTGGAATTTCTCCCCTTTCTTTCACAGCCAGTCCCAGCACCCGCTCCTGCAGCAGCTCGGGGCCATCCTGTCTCTGCCAGCCTCGCACCCATGGGTGCCGTCACCCACGGGCCGTGCGCCGTGGCCACCGCTGCTCCCACGCACCCAACCGGCCTCTGCGAGGGGTTGGAGCCCGTGGAGAGTGGGGACAAGGACAGAGAGAGAGGCTGCGGAGGATGGAGTTGGAGTATGTTGAGCTGCTCACCAGCAGCTGGACCTGGAGGAGCCCCAGGATGGCGGGAGCTCGATTCAGAGCTGGGAATGACCCTGCGGCACTGTCGGAACCAGCAGCTGGAGGACGAGCTGCCTCAGCAGGTGGAACCGAAGGAAACCCCCGTGGCCTTTTCCAGACACCCTAACGCTGCGTGAGTGTCGGGGGGCTAGGCAAGGGGGAGTTGCCCAGGCTCGGGGAGGTCCCCTGGCCATTAGGGGTCCGGGTGGCCGGGGCAGAGCTGTGTGGCAGCGCCCAGGCGTGGTGCCCGAGGGCGGCCGATGCTGGCCAAAGGCGCCTCGCACACCATCCTCCGGAGCACCAGGAGAGGATGGATCTTCAAAGAGTGTGTTAGGCTGGCTCGAATGGCAGGAGACCGTGTGCCAGGATGTCCTTTTGGGGAGCAGGAGGGTGCGAGGGCAGTGTGGGTATGGCCCTGCCACAGCCCAGTGCTCCCCATTATGTTCCCACACTGGGAAGGCTGAACGTCCAGCATCCCTTTTACTTACTGGAGGTCTTGAGCTGTTTGCTGAGCCAGGGGGTTCTGCTTGAGCAGAGGGGCACGGCACCAGCACACGGAAATCCCAACACGAGCGCTGGGTCGCAATTGCAGCGTCCAAGCAAATCCCAGTACAACCATCACGCCCAGTACTCCCTGCTCCAATTGTGAAGAATATACTGGTGAAGACCTTGTCGCTGTGCAAAGGAGAGAAGGTGCCGAGGTCTGAGGACAAAGGAGTGAAAATGAGAATAATTCCCCTTTAAAGGAAAATGCAGCATCGGGGGTATCATCTCAGCACGGCCTGAGCCAGCTCTCTGCAGACACGTGTGTCGGCTCTCATGTGATGCCCAAGTGTCTCCTGCTCATTAAGGGTCGAACAACTCATTAATGAAACACTTGGTGTTTCTCAGTGCATACAGAAGTTATAGAACCAGGAGGGAAAATAAAACAGCCTTTTCTGTGAGTGAAACATTGGGCAAGTCTCCTGGTGCCCTCTGCTGCCAAAGTGTCCTCTGGCTAGCAGCCCAGCCCTGCTGGCTGGTGTTTCAGGAGCTCAGGGTGGGTCCTGCCCTGCTCTTGGTGCTGGGGCTCAGTGATTCCTCTTCGTTGGTGCTGATTTCACACTATGACAGTGTTTTAGTTTCATCCGTAACGTCGGCCTGAGGTCCAGGAGCGTTACCCCCACCCTGCTGAGGCTCCTGGGGATGTGCCACCCCCCTTGGTCGAATTCCTGCTCATAGCTCTTCTGTGGAAACTTCCATCATGGGCAGTTTGGGTTCAGGTGATCCCCTTTGTTACTTAGTAATTTTTCAATTCTTTACAATTTAGCATTAAATGAAACCAGAGCTACATAGTTGCAGGCAATTTACAGCCTAGTGGCTGCTCAGGTTCTGCAGCAAAACCGATGGCAAAAAACCCCTTTTTTGGTTAAGATCACTTGCAGCAGACATTGTTAATCACATTTTCCTGCTCTACAAACTACAAGTTAGAGAACACTTGATAACTCCTGCATCACCGAGTAATTTTCTAAACAAGCAAGTTAATTTTTGCCCGATTCCCTGCTTTTCCCTCCTCCAAACCCTTGCCTCCCCCCAGACCAACATCCCCTCCAGACTGGGGTCTAGAGCTCATCAGAACTGAATTCCCTCTGTGAGGAGTTCAGGAGAGGCCCCTGCATCTCGCAGGCCTCCAGCTGCACATCGAGGCAATGTTCAAGGAGGTTGGTTGGTTTTACCAAGCTGGCTCTGTACCAAATCTTCAGAAGTCAGGGAAGAAAGAGCTGCAAAAGTGTGTTTTACGCTTTTGATACAGCTTTTTATTGCAGTAACTTCTAAATTATTCACAGGTTTAATGTCTTTCAAATGTCTACGCTAGTAAAGCAGGAATTAATAGCAATGTTTCACAATACGGAAGATTCCCAACCCGCTGTGGCCAACGGGAAGAAGCAGAGACTGGAATGTGTCATGAATGGAGTACAGGCAGAATAAGCTTCATTAAGTGACTTCAAAGAACTCAAGCGTATCGGTCTTCACAACGTGTTTACGGGGAAATCCGATTAAACATGCAGAGGATAAACTTTGCTGTGCAGTACAAAAAGGACAGTGGGTAGCAAAAATAAACCCAAAAACACTGTGTATGTGTATGCACAGAGCAACACAAGCTACAGCAGAAGGTGATCGCGTTGCTCGGTTCCTCCTGTGGCTTCGGTCGACGGGGCAGCAGGACAGACACGGTCTGTGCTGAAAGCAAGCATGAGCCAGCTCTTTGTGGAGTGCAAAGAAACCCTGAAATTACAGCAGTCGGGTTGCAACCCCGTACTTAGCGCTCAGAACCTTGACTCCAGCACAACTGTACCACTCTTCTCTTTGCATGTCCTACTTGGTGGCTTTGAAACCCCAGGGAGCAGCAGCTGAGCCTTCACAAGATGCTGCCTGAGCAACACGGCTCTGTCAGGGAATGGTACAAAGTCCCAAAGTGACAAAACCAGTGACAGAAAAAACATCACCTGGGGTCAGGCTGGAAATGCACTTACATGTTCTTACAGCTTTTGCTTAGACATTGTAGTTGGGTTTGGGTTTTTATTGTTCTTGGTTTTGTTTGGGTTTTTTTATTATAACCCTTAAAATAAACAAAAGCTGTGCTGTGTTCCAAGGTAACGCTCACAAGCTCAGGAAGGAACCTTCACAGCCAGGTTATCCAACCCCAAACCGACCCCCACTCACCAGTTTCAGAGTTACATCTACAGGCTTTTTTTTTCTCTCCTGCTGCTTCCCAAGGGATGTACCAGATAGATGCAAGCTGACAGTTCAACAGCTTTTAGTCCAGATGCTGGCAGGCTGTGGGGAGTAAGGGATTAGGGGAGGCACTTCTGGAAAGACAAGCCCCTAACATTTTAAGCAAGCCGTCTAAATTATTTTTGTTGCCTTGTCAAAATTTGTATTACAATAACTGATCATGCTTCCTTATTCTTTTGCTTTTCTCTTCAACATCTTTCAGCACATTTTGCAGTTTCTTAGAGTTGTGTGTCAAGAATGCAAAGCTTTCTTTGAAGCTGCTGGTCCCATGCTCCCTAGAGATATTCTCGAGCCCATCAAACCATTGCAAAATCTTCTCCAGCTCAGCCTGAACAGCCTTCTGCTCTTCGAGTTCTGCTTGCAGCGCCTGCCCAGCAGATGCCTCAGCCCTGTACTGCTGCTGCAGCTGACAGATCTCATCCTGAAGCGCTTGGAACTCTTCTTTGCTGTAGGGGTACTGCTCATGGACCTTGTCCTCGGGAAGGAGCACGTTGCTAGGGATGTTTAACACCAGCTGCAGAAGCACTTCTTCCATTTTGCTGAAGAGTTTGTCGAAGTGCTCCTTCATGAAGAGAAGGAATTTCTCCGTGCTTTTCCGGATTTGCAAGGGGCTGATTTTACAGTTGGGGAACCCGTCCAGCTTCTTCAGGATCACGCTCTCGACCACCAGCATCATCTCGAAGAGGTAGTCCTGGAAGGCGATGTAGACCCGCAGCATGCACGTCTGGGGGGTGAAGCCAAAGAACTGCGTTTCGTAGGCCATGGGATTGACCGACATGGCGGCAGGTGCAGCCGGTAGGGAGAGGAGAGGAGAGAGAAACGCAGGCCCGGGGCGGGTGGGCCTGGCTGCAGGCGGGAAGGCCTCGCCCGGGGAGGAGGGGAAGCCGGTAGCCAGAGGAGACCCAGCGCAGCCGCGGCCGTTACCCGGGGCACGGGAGGCGTTCCCCCCGCTGCGGTACCGCAGAGGAACGCTGCTGACCGGGGTCCAGACCCGCCCGCCGCCGCCACTCACCCAGCGGCCGCCCGCAGCTTCCCGCCTCGTTCGAACGCCCTCAGGAGGGCAACCCCGCCGGCAGCCAATCAGAAGCCGCGAGGAATAACAGGTCGTCCAATCACCAACCGCTTCAGGCTTAGGGGGCGAGGACAAGAGGAGTTCGACCAATCAGAACGCGGCGTCACGGCCCTGGCGCTGCCGGCGGCGGGCGGCAGTGGGGGCGGCGGGCGACGCGCACAGGCGCGTGGCGGCAGAGGAAGCGGAAGCGGAAGCGGCGCGGGCAGCGCGGGCAGCGCGAAGATGGCGTACCAGACCTTCCGGCAGGAGTACCTGCAGGTGCCGCCCGTTACGCGGGCCTACACCACGGCCTGCGTCCTCACCACCGCCGCCGTGGTGAGTCGGGACGCGGCCTCCGCCCCGCGCCTCCGCAGGCCCTCCGGAGGGCCCGGCCTGCGGGTGGGGGAGGCTCTGCGGGGCCCTGGGCGGCCACCCGCGGCCTGTCGGACACGGCGGGGACCCAAGGGTGCACGGGAGGGGGGTCGAGGAGAGGAGCGGAGCGCAGCGCAGCGCGCTTGGGGACCGTGAAAAGGGTTCCGTCGGACGCTTCCCCCGCCCTGGGGCCGGGCCTCTTCCCCTCGGCGCCCCCTGAGCGGAGGCATCCCCTGAAAGCGGCGCTTCCGAGGCCCCGCTGCCTGCTCGCCCTGAGACCGGGCGCGGAGCGAAGCGCGAGCAAATGAAAACAGCGTCAGGGGGCTGAAGGGACTGTCGAGGCTGGCTTCTGCCGGGGAGCTCAGGGTGCTGACTGAGAACTTGTTGGGCCCTTTTTTGCACAGGGAAGGGGTGAGGCTTACTTAGGCATGTGTAGCTTTTTGGTGTATTTATTCCAACAAATGTCCTCTTCTTTTTCAGCAATTAGAACTAATCACGCCCTTTCAGCTGTACTTCAACCCTGAATTAATATTTAAGCACTTTCAAGTAAGTGTTTTCTAAAGTATGGGAGGTTTTTAAGTAAACTTTGAGTTTGCAAGTGCTGTTTTTAAGTAAACTTTGAGTTTGCAAGTGCTCACCTTGTCAGAACTGAACATTCCAACTGACTGTGACTTTCCATTTGCATCTACATTATATTTTTAGAAAGCTACTGAAGGCAGAGTGCTGATTGCTGCACCTCAGCATAGCTCTTGGGTGCACTGACTGTAGAGGAGGGTACAGTTCCATTGTCTCTTGCTTTTGTATTTAAACAATAAAAATAAGGTGCCATGTTTAAAGTCCTTGTGTTTGTCTTGTTTCCAGGTATGGAGGCTAATCACAAACTACCTATTCTTTGGACCAGTCGGCTTTAATTTTTTATTTAACATGATCTTTTTGTATCCTTCATCCCGTTTATTCTCTTCCCTCGGAGAGCAGAGCTGCGGAGGCGAAGGGTCGGTTCTGCTCCACGGCCCCGGGAGTTTAGCGGGTGCCCACCCTGCTGGTGGTGTGAAGGGACAATCGACAGGATCTCCTTCATAAATTGCCAAGAATTTTGCCATCTTTTCTCGTGATGTTGAGACATCTCTTTGGGGTACAACCTTTGGGTTGGTTCTGACGTACAGGAGAAATTTCAGAGTAACTCATTTTTTTTTTGTCCCCTGCTGGGTCTGCCCTGCCTGCCGAGGCACCCAGGAAGAGCCCGGCGGGTGACCTTGGTCGACGCAAAGCTTACACCTAAGCTCAGGTAAAATCGAATCCTTTTCTACTTGGATTTTTCTTTAAACTCATGTACAAATTTTCCTGACCTGTGACTTCAGATACCGTTACTGCCGCATGCTTGAAGAAGGCTCTTTTCGAGGCCGGACGGCAGATTTTGTATTTATGTTCCTTTTTGGAGGACTTTTAATGACCGTATCCTTTTTTTTTTTTTTTTTTTTTTTTTTAATCCCAAACTTCTTTAGTGAAGCTAAATGAGGACTGAAACTGTGATGTTGCATTTATCTTATTTCTTGGGTGATATATATATATATATTTTGTTTGCAGTACGAGGAGTAGCAGTATTGGTTAAAGTAGCTTTGAATGCTTTGTGACTGTTGCTGTTAAGCACTGGGCTGGTCTTTCAGGCCTTTTCCTCCATGGAAATGAGATTATCAGATAAAAGGGGACTTCTCAGGTGTGTAACTGTACTTGGGCTAAGAGAAATGCTGTTGCTTCAGTGGTGTCATGCTCAGTTCCACTATAAAAGGGTTATTCCTGCTGTGGGTAACTTGAATCCTGCTCTAGCTGTTGAATTTGATTGACAGCAGGTTGGATTTACTCAAATCCTAGGGAAGCAGAGAGAGGAATTGTATGGAAGATGTAGGATTACAGCCCAAGCTGGAGAATTCTTCTCATGAAGACTAATTCTCTTCTTCTCCTGAAGAGCAGTTCTCTGTGTGGCCTGCCCTGGGTGACCCTGCTCTGGCAGGGGGGTTGGACTCGATGATCTCCAGAGGTCCCTTCCAACCCCGAACGTTCTGTAATTCTTCTTCTCATGAAGAACAATTCTCATGAATAAGAACCTCGCAACAATTGGTGAACCATTTTCTTTAACTGCCCCTCACAGCTTTTTGGCCTGTTTGTGAACTTGGTTTTCTTGGGTCAGGCATTCACAATAATGCTTGTTTACGTCTGGAGCCGCCGGAACCCCTACGTCCGTATGAACTTTTTTGGTCTTCTCATCTTTCAAGCCCCATTTCTACCCTGGGTGTTGATGGGCTTTTCACTGCTTTTGGGCAACTCCATCATCGTGGATCTCCTGGGTAAGCAATTGCAAGAATCACGAGGATTTGCTCCTGCTGGTGTTTTAGGTGAAAAGAAAAGTGTGGGGGGAAAAAACCCAAAGGGCTAAAAGCCTCTCGCTCAGCCTGAGTTAGTCTGGTACAGTGGTGCTGTATTTCTATCAGACTTTGATTGATTTCTAAACACTAAAGTCATTTTGGACTGTAACAAGGATGGAAAGAGCTTCTGGTGCTTTGGCTTTTTATGGCTTGGAATCAGCCCAGCTATGTAATCTGAGTGTGGGCATCTACTGAAGTAAAACAGCTTGTATCACAGCTTTTATTGACTCTAATGAAGCCCCGACATCAGTGTGTTCAATAATGACAAGCAGTTTTCCCCCATGTTAATCTCTTGTAGCCCAAGTTAACATCAATATGCTCTGTTGTTTTTTGTATTTCTATATCTCATCATATTTTCTGTGTAAGAATCAACGTGTAGTTTTTTTGGTGGGCTTTTTTGTTTTGTTTTTTTTTCTCTGAAAATTAGTGAAGCATTTGAAATTTGTGAAAGACAAGTACTGACAATCACCTTTTGTCTTTTCTTTATATACTAGGCATTGCTGTTGGGCATATATATTTTTTCTTAGAGGATGTCTTTCCCAATCAGCCTGGTGGTGGAAGGCTTTTGAGAACACCATCTGTCCTGTGAGTATTGGGGTCTGATTTGGAATGGATGTACAAAAAGTGCTTGTGTGGAA
The DNA here is from genome assembly GCA_025345505.1 of Todiramphus chloris collaris. Lineage (NCBI taxonomy): Eukaryota > Metazoa > Chordata > Aves > Coraciiformes > Alcedinidae > Todiramphus > Todiramphus chloris. The sequence continues at coordinate 930,507 of JANVCC010000094.1, read as the reverse complement.
AACTTTATCATTCATCTTCATCAGCTTCTGGTAAATTAGGTGGCTTGAGACAGAATTGTGGTGTTTCTGGACCTGCTCTTCTATACCTGCTCTTCTATTTCATGTACATGTTGCCAAACAAGGGAGGAGGGGTTTACAGATGTGTCTTCTTGTGGAGAAGTGTTAATTTTTGGGTATTTTTTTAATTCTTGATTTCTTTGGTAACACTTTGGTAACTCAGTCTTTGCTAACTGAGTTTTGCCTCTTGGTGGCACCAAAGATGCATGCATGTCTGTTATTGAGGTGTGAGGAATGGGAAGAGTCTGCTGTGAGTTACTGAGGTATTAAATATATCAAATAATTTTTTTTATCTGTAAATCATTCTCTCTTTCACAAATTTGGCCACATTTTTCACAGCTTGCCAAAACCACCGGGCAGTTAAGTTCTGTGAGACTCTTAGAAATATCTAGAGCTGAACTTATTCTCTATTTTTATTTTATTTTAACAAGCCTCCAGAAGCCCGAGAAATTAAAATGTCATGTTCAGCCCCACAGTTATTTTAACTGATGGGTTAACTGATGTTTAACTGATGTCCACTCCTGTGGACAAGGGCACTTACGTGGATTGTGTATTTCTGGCCAATAGAAGGTTTGTTTGCAGTCCCAGGACAGGTCTGCTGCCCAGTTTTGTAGGTCTAACTTGTCCATAGCGGCTGAAGGCTGTTTCTGGTCAGGGCTGCCTTCAGATAAATGCACCTTTAGACCAACTGAGTGTCCAGTTCTAGGTGTGCGATAAGGAGCTGCTTGAAATTGCCCATTTTCACAGGGGAGCTGTGCAGGCAGCTGTGTGCCGGAGGAATCCTGAGGCTGTTGGAGCAATGTGTGTTGTCTCACTAACTCTCTTTTGCCTCTGGGAAAAGTGTCAGCCTGTCTTCATGCTGCTGTTGAAATCCTTTTACGTGTCTGTGTTCAGAAGGCTGCTTATGATTCTTGTCTGGGTCTAGAATTGTGGAATATTTTTGTGTTACCCTAGAAGGTTTTTTTTCTTTTGATGTCTGAGCTGTAATCCCCTAATACCCCTGGAATTTTCTTTTTCTTCCTGTTTTGAAAACTCTGATGGCCTGTCACTCTGGGTGAGGAGAAATAATCCCTTTAGCTCTTCTAAGAACTGTCTGGTTAACACACTTCACTTCTAAGATGTTTGGGCTATAACGATGGCACATAGGCAGCCTGTGAGGATGTTTGTTTTTTTTTTGTGTCAATGAATCTACTACATTTTTATTTCTGAATATACAAATCTATGGAGAGAGAACCTCTAAAACCCATTTTGACACTGGCAAAATAACCTATGATATTAAACAGGATTTTTATCATAAATAGGAAACCTAAGCCTCTAATTTTGTCTCAAATGCCAACTCTTCTGTGGATTTCATGTCTGCCTGTCAACACCTGGGAGACTGAGATAATGCTGCCTGGATTTGACTCTTGTCCCCTTCTCAGGGTGTGAAGAGCTCTTCAATATCCAATTCATGGTTTGCTTCCTCAGCCTGCCCTGGGAGGTCTCACCAGCTGTACGAAATTCTGCCTTGCACTGGAAGGTGGAATTTTAAATGCTGAATTTTAATTTTTTCTAAAGCTCAATCTCATCAGTCTTGGTTGATTTAGACACATAAATCTAGACCTTCTTCCTGATGGCTTCTAATTGGAGAGCAAATGTGACTTGGGTGTAAATGACCAGTAGTGGCTCATTTAACAGGAGGATGCTGTTAGGTGTGCAGAATTTGATCAGTCTTGGTCTTACTCTGAAACACATATTGAGGAAGAATTTCTTCCCCAAGAGGGTGGTGAGACACTGGCACAGGCTGCCCAGAGAGGTGGTGGAAGCCCCATCCTTGGAAGTGTTTAAGCCCAGGCTGGATGGGGCTGTGAGCAACCTGCTCTAGTGGGAGGTGTCCCTGCCCATGGCAGGGGGGTTGGAATGAGATGATCTTTAATGACCCTTCCAACACTGACAATTCTATGATTCTAAAGGGGAAAAATAATCCATCTCTTCTGTTTTCCAGGAAAGCAATATTTGATACACCAGAAGATGATCCCAATTACAATCCCTTGCCAGAGGAACGACCGGGAGGATTTGCGTGGGGAGAAGGTCAGCGCCTCGGAGGCTAATAAACGGCTGTGCCAAAACCCAGCAGCTACTGGGAGAGACTGACCTGAATAAAGTTCCATACTGGGGATTCTCTCACTCCCCATCGCAGAAAGGACACTTTGACAGCTCTCTGGTTCTGAGTACAAGCACTTTATGAAATGACAGACTAATCCAAGACACTTCCAGGCTACCGGTGTCTTTCCCGGTCAGGGAATGTATAGTGCTGGTAATGAAAATACTAATCCAGTGGAGCCAAAAACCTAAAACTGGAAACCATTTCCTGTCAACTTCAGTTAACAAGGCCATGAGTACTTTGTTTAAAGTGATTTCTAAAGCATTTTTTTCAAGTTATTTGATACAGGAAACTGTGGGAAACTTTACAGGTGACAAACCCAGCTTTTTGGGGTTTAACTCATATTTTATTTTTTTCTTATTCTCGGATAAAACAACTACAAGGTGGTTGGAAGTGTAAGTTTCTATTTCAATGGCAAAAGATTTTAATTTTTTTTTTGTAATCTCAGATGCTCTTGTCTCCAGACTTGTTTAAATTGTAAGAAATACAACCTGCAGCACCAGGCAGACTTCTCACTTTGCCAGCTGGGTGTGTGGAACGTGCCTCTGTTGCGAGTACCATCCCAGGCTGAGACTACCTTGCGATGGCTTTTCCCCCGGAGACTTTGTGTTCAGCTGCCTGGGTTTGAGTCTGGTTTAAATAAGTCGTTCTGCAAAATCCACCCCCAACACACGCTCACTTCTAGCAGGTACTAAGGGACTGGGAGCACCAGGGAAGAAAACATTTCTGGAGTCACAACTCCTCAGATATCTCAGACGAGGAGTTGAATAAAATGTCTTGTGGATCCTTTTTGGTTAATCCTTTGTCTGGGTACTGTACTGGGTAGTTTTTTTGATTATATTGTTATATTTGATTATATTGTTATAGATAAACCCAGGTATCATTGAAACTGTCTTTTGTCCCAGATTTGGGAGGATAGGGTTGCCCTTGACACATGTGATCATCTTGTTTAACCTCAGATTGTGCTGTTCTTAAACTGGCGGCTGGAGGTGAACACTTTGGGAGCTCCAGGGGAAAGCTTTGTCCATCAGCAGTGTGTTAGTCTGATAAAATTGGCGAGTCCAGTTGTAGCTGCATTTTATCTCTTGAAGGTTATAAAAACTTAAGGGAGTTCTTGTTTTCATTTCTTTTTACAAAGCAGACTTTAAATGTTACTCTCTAGGAGTATTACAGTGGGCAGTGTTGCTTCAGGGTAGTGCAGGGGACAGGAATTGCATAAAAAAGTTCTTTTGTTTTTTTATTTGGGTGTTTAAGAGTAGTTTGCTCGTGGGATGCTGGGGAAGCTAAAAGACAGCCCTGGGGCAGGGATAACACCTTGTGTAAAGGCAGAGCCATGCTGTGCAGGGGCTGAGGTGATCTGAAGTGCCCTTCCTGAGGACCAACTCCTCTTCCTCTGAGGACATGTTGGTGAGATGGCTTCTCTGTCCTTCCTCTTCCAAAGCTGCTCCCTTCCACTCTGCCGTGTTAATTACCCTATCTTCCCAATCTGGCAAGAACTTGGAAGTGCTGCTTACGTGTACCCCAGGACAAAATTGACTGTTGTTGCTTAACCTGATCTTTAATTGCCCTTGGAAGTGGTCTGGGGCAGCTTGCCTTACAGCGGAGTGCGTTTAAATGCCGGACTCCTCTTTGGAGGGCGCATTGTCAGCAGCGGGTGATGTCAGAGGCGGTTTGTGCCAACAAAGCATAAGATGGAAGGGTGTAGGTCCTGAGCCTGCTTCTCTTACGACGCTGTCTCACAGTCCACTGCCCCCCTGAGCTGGTAGAGTCACGGACTGGTGTGGGGGGAAGGGGCGTTTAAAGCTCCTCTGGTCCAAGCCCTGCAGGGAGCAGGGCCGCCTGCACCTAGAGCAGGGCGCTCAGAGCCGTGTCCAACCTCAGCCGGGGTCGCAGCAGGAGCGCGGGCTCTGCCGAGGCTCCCCGAGCCCGGGGGCGGCGGGAGGCGGTTGTGACCGGGGGCCTACATCTCCCGCGGTGCCCCGCGGCGGGCGGGCGGTGACGCGGCGGCGGCGCGCGTGCCGGCAGCCGTGTCCGGGGTAACTCCGGGGCCCGCGGGGCGGGAGCGGGGCGGGAGCGATGCGGGCGGGCGCCGAGGCGCCCCCGGCCAAGCGGCTGAAGGCGGCGGTCCCCCCGCGCCCCGCCATGCTGCCCGCCTGCCCCCCGCCCGCCGCCCGCCAGCGCCGCGGCCTGCCCATCTTCCCGGCGCGGGGCCGGCTGCTCGGCCAGCTGCGCGGCCTTGACTGCGCCGTGCTCATCGGTGAGTGCGGCACCCGGTGCGCGGGGCCGGGCCGGGGGGGAGCCGGGGGGGCTCAGCCTGCAGAGGAGAAGGCTCCGGGGAGACCTTCTGGGGGCCTGCCAGAAAGATGGGGACAGACCTTTTATCAGGGCCTGTTGGGACAGGACAAGGGGTGATGATGGCTTGAAACTAAAAGAGGGGGATTCAGACTGAATATAAGGAAGGAATTTTTCACGCTGAGGATGCTGAGAGCCTGGCCCAGGCTGCCCAGAGAGGTGGAGGCTGCCCCATCCCTGGCACCATTGCAGGGGAGGTTGCCCGGGGCTCTGAGCACCCTGCTCCAGCTGCAGATGGCCCTGCTCCCTGCAGGGGGTTGGATCAGATGAACTTTAAAGGTCCCTTCCAGCCCAAACCATTCCATAAATCTGTAGTCACTGGTGTCCCAAGAAGGGCAGAGCGTGTCCCCAGTGCTGGGTTTGGGTTGGTCCTGCTGGGCAGTGGGAGTGGCACAGCCTGCAGGAGACTGCACAGTAACCTTGGGTGTAAATCTGAAATACGGTAAATCAGTAACATTTTAATTCTTGAGTTTTGACTGGTTAACACAACTGGTGTCTTAATTTTTATGGAGAAAGCAGAAGTATTTCCCTCTCCTTTGTGTTTCACCATCTGCCTGGAGTTCAGTCAACTTAAAGCCAAACGGCAAAACTCCGCTCTTTGGAAAAAGCATCTCCTCAGACACATTTTCAGGGGCATTTTCTAATTCTATTATTGTTTCTTTGAGTCCAAACTACTAAGCTTTTGGTCTGGCTTTCAGAAGCTGTAGACATACATAACTTCCTATCAGGAAGGCTCAGCCTTTATTAGAAAGAAATGAGAAATGCTTTGTGTTGCACACTTATGAGCAAACCCTTCAAAAAACCCAACCCAGTCATGGGAACTGATGGACATGACTGCGTTTGTCTCCTTTCCTCTGCATAACCCCAAGTCTGTCACCATCACTTGCTAAATATACGCTGAACAATGCCACTGTAAAACTTTGCAGCAGTGATGTGACCTCTCCGCGAGTGCTGTGTCCAGGTTTGGGCACCTCAGGACAAGAGAGATCTCGAGGGGCTGGAGCGGGTGCAGAGGAGGCAACGAAGCTGGGCAAGGGACTGGAGAAGAGATCGTGTGAGGAGCATTTGAAGGAGCTGGGGCTGGTTAGTTTGAGGAAGAGGAGGCTGAGGGGAGACCTCATCACTCTCTCCAACTCCCCGAAAGGACACTGTAGAGAGGCTGGTGCTGGGCTCTTCTCTCAGGTGATTAGGGACAGAACCAGAGGGAACGGCCTCAAGCTGAAACAAGGCAGGGTTAGACTGGACACTGGGAAAAAATGCTTCACTGAAAGAGTGGTGAGATATTGGAATGGGCTGCCCAGGGAGGGGGTTGAGTCCCCATCCCTGGATGTGTTTAAACATCGCTTGGATGTGGTGTTGGGGGACATGGTCTAGGGGTGAACTTGTAGAGTAGGGCTGATGGTTGAACACGATGATCCCAAGGGGCTTTTCCAACCTGAGTGATTCTGTGATTCTAAAAGCCTCACCCATGCTTTTACCAGTCCGCAGCTGCAGTGCTTACAGGTTGGCTTTCTGGTTCCTCTGCTTGGTGGCCACCCTCCTGCTTTTCTCACACCTCTCCCTCCTGCTCCTGTCAGTTCTCCCCTGGTGTGCTCTGTGCTGTCACCTTGCAGGGGTTGAGAGAACAGGGCTGTGTTTTCCGCAGCCTCGCGCTCTGTCTCAGAGAACAGTTCCTGTGTCGGCGGAGAGCTGACGGGGACCGACTGAGAAGGGCAACAAAGCTGGCGAGGGGTCTGGAGAACTTGTCTTACAGGGGATGGCTGAGGGAACTGGGATTGTTTAGTCTGGAGAAGAGGAGGCTGAGGGGAGATATTATTGCTCTTGATGACTCCCTGGAAGGAGGTTGGAGTGAGGTGGGTGTTGGTCTCTTCTCCTAAGGAACAAGCGATAGAACGAGATGAAATGGGCTTAATTTGCACCAGGGGAGGTTTAGATCGGATATTAGGCAAAACTTCTCTACTGGAAGAGTCATTAGGCATTGGAACAGGCTGCCCAGGGAGGGAGTGGAGTCACCATCCCTGGAGGGGTTCAAATAACATGTAAACCTGGCACTTCAGGACATGGGGTAGTGGTTATGATAATGTTGGGTTGATGGTTGGACTTGATGAACTTTTCCAACCTTAATGATTCTATGATTTGAGTTTTAAGCTGTAATAAAATGTGCAGGAAAATGGCAGTGGTGTTGAAAACACTGACTGCTCTTCTGTGCACGTTGCACTTCAAGATGGTTTCACTTGCAGTGCCTCTAAGCACTGTGGTTTGTACCACGCTCTGCTGTGACCACTGAGTTGTGCTTTTGGTGGCCGATGCTGTGGGAGGTGTTGCTGGTGGCTGGCTTGGCGTCTTGCTGGTTGCCGCCTTTGGTCGAGGGGTCACACAGGGTTTGTGCTGGACACGGGACAGCGTTTGTTCCGTGGTGTGCCAGGGCTGTGTGGATGGAGAAGACGTTCACCTGAGCCTGCTGGGACCATCTCTGATTCCGGAAGGCACAGAGAGAGACATGCTGGCTTGTTGGTGCCCCGAGTGCTCCTCACACCTTAACTCCCCACTTGCTGTTGTGACAAAAGCTTTGCTTTAATCTGCTCAGGGCTTTAGCTGGAAACTTCATGGTGAATGTGTGCCTGAAAACCAAGTCACTGGCTGTTCCTTGCTCTTCTTACGCTGCCCGTGGTACACAACAAACCCTTCACAGATGGACAGACCGGGATAAGTTTCTAAAGCAGAGTGTGGCTGGAGAGAACCTGGGTGAAAGGAGCTCTGTAGAGGGTGGTCTAACAACAGGAGCAAGGTGTTGGGTTCTGTCTCTGCCCTGCTGCTGCTTCATGGTGTGACTCTGGGCGAGCTGTCGAACCTCTCCCTGTCTTCAGCCTCCCCGTCCTGAAATATGGTTAAAAATTAACATAAACCCCACCTGAGTTGAGGCCTTTCATTTGAAGACTCTATCAAAGGGAAAAACTATTGATGTTTCCACATCTCCCTTGACGTTCCTTAGGAGAAACGGGCTCAGGGAAGACCACACAGGTCCCTCAGTACCTCTACGAAGCAGGAGTTGGCCGCCAAGGCATCATTGCCGTGACCCAGCCTCGCCGAGTAGCAGCTATAGCCCTGGCTACCAGAGTCTCCAGTGAGATGACGACGGAGCTGGGGAGACTGGTAGGTGGCTTTGCAGAGCTGGTTTGGTACAGCAGTGTCGATGGGGCCGTATCAGGGCTTAATGGGGAAGATACAAGACAGCCACGGGGCTAACTGGTAATCTTCAGTTGATAATACACCCGAGTGGAACAGAAACAATGGCTGTTTACCTGCTTCTGAGGCTCGGAGGCAGGGGGGTGTTTGTCTCTGTGCTATTTTACTTCTTGATTATTGTCTGTCTTCCTCCATAGGGAAAAAATGCTGGTTAATGAATAAAACAAAAAATACTGTGCTCTATTCTGTTGCTCCTTGTGTCAACAGTCACTGCCGTGGAGAGCAGAGGGCTGAGTTTCTGCAGATCTGTGAATGTGTGGGAGGAAAAGATGAGGAGAAGGACGAGCCCTACATAAAATCTTTGGAAAGCATGGAGTAGTTTCTACTAGGGGAGGGAGGAGAGGAAACATGGAGCAACTCTTTCAGTTCCCAGAGCAGCTGTGGGGTTCTCATTGTCTCTGCCTGATGCGTTGTAGCCCTTCGATGGCGATGAGAGATGCGAGTAACTCTGTGCTTGTGCTTTGTGCTCTGGTCTCGCCCGTAGGTTGGCTACACGGTGCGCTTCGACGATCTTACGTCTGATGAAACTAGGATCAAGTTTCTGACAGATGGAATGCTGCTTCGTGAAGCTATTGGGGACCCCATGCTGCGGAAGTACAGCGTTGTCATCCTGGATGAAGCCCACGAGAGGACGATCCACACGGATGTGCTCTTTGGAGTGGTGAAAGCTGCCCAAAAGAAACGAAAGGAGCTGGGCAAACTGCCGCTAAAAGTACGTGTGTCCAGGGTGGGGACGGGGAGGGGACTCTTGAGTGCTATGAGTATCTCCTGGGGTTTTCCAAAGTGTTTGACTTCTCAGCCTTGACTATTTCTGTTCCTGAGAAGTCTCTTTGAATAGTTAAGGGCTGACAACTTAAGATCATAGAGTCATAAAATGGTTTAGGTTGGAAGGGACCTTAAAGCTCATCTGGTTACAACCCCCCCTGCCATGGCAGGGACACCTTCTGCTAGACCTGGTTGCTCAGGGCCCCATCCAACCTGGATTTCAACACATCCAATGATGGAACATTCACAACCTCCCTGGGCAACCTGTTCCAGTGTCTCACCACCCACAGAGTGAAGAATTTCCTTCTTATTTCCAATCTAAATCTACACTCTTCCAGTTTCAAACCATTATCCCTCATCCTATCACTTACCGGCCTTTGTAAAAAGTCCCTCCCCAGCTTTCCTGTAGTCCCCTTCAGATGTTGGTAGGCTGTGATGATGTCTCCCCAGAGCCTTCTCTTCTCCAGGCTGAACAAGCCCAACTCTCTCAGCCTGGAGAAGGAGCTCCAGCCCTCAGATCACCTTCTTGGCCCTCCTCTGGTCCTGCTCCAACAGGTCCATGTCCTTGTGTTGGGGGCTTCAGAGCTGGATGCAGCCCTCCAGGTGGGGTCTCAGGAGAGCAGAGTAGAGGAGGAGAATTCCCTCACTTGACCTGCTGGCCAAGCTTCTTTTGATGCAGGTGTGATATGGCACATCTCAACAAGGTGTCTGGTCACCTCCACGTTGCCTTTTTTTCTAAGAGCCCATTGGGTGTGAGCTGTGACACAGTTTTGGGGCAGATTTGGGCACTGCTGCTGAGCATACCCTGGGTACCAGAGCTCTCTGATGTGACAGCTCTGTGAAATCCTCACAAGGGGAGGAGATCACACGTGTTGGGGGTGTACAGGGAACAAATTTATGTGAGTCCATGATGAAGTGTGTGAAAGTGATGATGGGGAAGGCACGTAGAGGACTGGTAGGTCCTAGAACAGTCTCATTCAACAGACCATTCTACAGCCTGGCTTTGTGGGTGCTTGGCTCTCTGGTAAATGTCAGAAAGGAACTGTAACAGATCTTCACCCGTTTTATCACAGCAGCATGTTCTGCTTGTGCAATACCAGAGCTGATGCCTGTGACAAGGAAAGAGCCCCCTCTCTTCTGTCCCAGACCCTGCACTCTTTGCTGTTCAGAGCCTGTATCTCAGTGTCAGGAGGTGACTTCTGGCTAGTCCTGACTTCAGAGTGTCCTGCTGGATCGAAACGGCAGCGCTAACCCATCTTATGCTCCTGTTCAAGGTGATCGTCATGTCAGCTACGATGGACGTTGACCAGTTCTCCCAGTACTTCAATGGAGCTCCTGTTCTCTATTTAGAAGGCAGGCAACATCCCATTCAGATCTTTAACACCAAACAGCCTCAAAGTGATTACCTCCAAGCAGCGCTGGTGTCAGTCTTCCAGATCCACCAGGTAGGGTGGTCTTGTCAGGTTTGGGCCTCTCTGGGGCTCAGGTTTGGTCAGGGGGTCTCAGGTTGCTGTGGCAAAAGAGATGGCTTGAGCTTGTTGCTGCCAAATCAGAGGTGTCCCAGAGGTGCTCACTGCATCCCCTGGGAAGACTGGATAGCTGGTGAGCTGCTGGGGATTGGCTTAAGGAAGGGGTTGACCATGCCAGTGTTATTCCAAAAGTGATTTCTCCATCCTGTCCAGACTCAGTCCTGAAAAATGCATTTTCCTCCTCACCTCTGGTGAATCCAGTGGGAACTTCAGCCTGCTGCACACCTGGCACCATACGTGTGTCTTTTATTTCTCCCTTTGCTGATTTCCTTTCAGGACTACATCTCCTTACAGTCTCGATTCTTTCCCTGTCCAAACCATCTCAACTTCTCACTTGCTTTTTTCCACTGACTTCAGGAGGCCCCTTCTTCTCAGGACATCCTGGTGTTCCTGACTGGTCAGGAAGAAATTGAAGCAATGACCAAAACCTGTCGAGACATCGCCAAGCATCTCCCCGACGGCTGCCCACGGATGATGGTGATGCCTCTTTATGCTTCTCTGCCCCACTCTCAACAACTCCGTGTCTTTCAGGCGGCCCCCAAGGTGAGGTGATGTGGTAGGTAAACAGGATGAGTTTGCTTGCATGAGTGTTTGGAAGAAAGGTGTGAAATTTAAGGGGTTAAAGTGGCCTGTACTGATAGCAAGTTACGGTCTTCACCATCCACTGACTTTGGGCTGAATGGTTCCAGTGTGATATAAGCAAATGCAACTGTGATGTTAATAACAGATGCATATGATGAATCCCCTGGGATCATAAAAAGAAGAAAAGAGTGAAGAAGGGCAGAGGAATTAAAATTTGCCCCATTTCATAGGAATTTTATGTCCATCGCATAAAAATTTACAACAGGTAATGGGACAAATAGTAAGAAAGCTGAAATCCTGGGCGTATTTGGCAGGGCTGTAAGAAAATGAGATCGTGCTACCTCAGGGCCTTTTGTACCTTTTCAGCAGATAAATAAGTATTCAGGTTTTATGCCAGAAATGAAGCCAAACTGGATTAAAGACATCTTCATAACAGCTGCCCTGGGTGCTGTATTTTGTTGCAAGTTCTAAGCACATCTTTTAGAAACTGCTTAGGAACTGGAGATGATCTTAATTTACCAGAGCTGGCCCAGCAAGAGTGGCCTGTGGCCATAACACGCTGCAGTGATACGTAGACTTGGCCCATGCTGGCCAAAAGTAGCAGTGTTTCTTCACTGCAGCAAATCTAAGGTGGCTTTTGACTGGCTTTAGTTCACTCTTCCTTCCAGGGCTGTCGCAAAGTGATCCTCTCCACCAACATCGCAGAAACCTCCATCACCATTCCAGGAATAAAATACGTTGTAGACACAGGCATGGTCAAAGCAAAGAAGTACAGCCCTGGTGAGGAGCTCTCAGGAACAATGCAGAGATTGGCTTCAGTTTTGTAGAAGTCATCTGATGCGTTGAGCCCCGACGAGAACGGGCTTAAAACATCCTCTGCACTTTCTAAATGAATCTCTCCGTGTTTCCCTGAGCCGAGCGTTACGCTGACACTGGAGTGATGCTTTTCCATACACAGAAACTGGTCTGGAAGTGTTGGCAGTGCAGCGGGTGTCGAAGGCCCAGGCCTGGCAGCGCACAGGGAGAGCGGGGCGAGAGGACAGTGGGATCTGTTACCGGCTCTACACGGAGGATGAGTTTGAGAAGTTTGACAAAATGACAATACCTGAGATACAGAGGTGAGGACAGAACCCTGAGACCATCATACTTCTTGCCACGCCTCTTGTGTGTGCTGTTACAGATGGAGCTGTGTAAAAACTGAACGGTAAAGCTGGATCTGGAGTCTGACTGGTTGACTTTAAAGAAAAATGAACTGTGGAAACTAAACAGAAAAACTAGGAAGCGTTTGCTCAGGGTGGACAGTTGGGGTCCCAGTCTCTGAATACACATGGGCAATAGTTCTCTTGACTTTACTCCAAATCCTGGACTTGCCTTGTACTGGTTTAGGCAGTAAGGCTTCCCCAGCCGGTGTTGGACTAGTCTGTCAAGTTGCAGCACAGACCTGAGGACTCTTATCTCAACTTATATGCAAATAAGATAAAATTTAAAAACAAAATTAAGAAAGAAAACCCACTCAGTTGTTTTTTCTGCCTGTGCAGGTGTAACCTGGCCAGCGTCATGCTTCAGCTCCTGGCCCTGAGGATTCCCAATGTGCGCACCTTTGACTTCATGTCCAAACCATCTCCTGGTAAGTGGTTACAAAGGCAGCCTTGGAAAAAAATGACAAAATTAATCACTGAGGAATTGCTTAAAAATAATGTCTTCAGGCCAGCCAGAGAAGATGGAATATGGAAGGCTGGGGCTGTGAAAGAAAGCAGCCTCTCTCTGCTCCATCTCCTCCTGGTGGTCCAGAGGTCTCAGATTCTCACTGCTCATTGCTTGTGCTCAGTCTCCTCAGAGCAGCCGTGGTTATGGCAGACAGCTGGAGAGTCCAGCCTACAAACAGAGCAGGGAGCAGTTTTGAGTCATGAAGAACATGAAAATGTGCCGTGGCTGCTGAGGAAAGCCATAGAGAATCTCACAGAGCCTCTGCCCAAAGCTGGAGGTGACAGCTTTAGTTTTGCCTCTGTTTTTGGTGCTTAAATTGGCAAAGGTTATTGTTCTACTGGAGATGGGGATAAACCACAGTTTGTGGCACTAAGTGATCTAAACAAAAAGTATTTGTCCCTCTGGCCAGGGGAAAGCTGTAGTGATGGTACCAGCTGACCCTTCACATCTCTGCTGTTGCCAGCCAGGAGGCCTCACAGCCTGAACACCCTTGTTTTGACAGATGCAATTCAAGCAGCGATTGAGCAGCTGGACCTGCTGGGAGCTGTGGAACGAAAGGAAGATCAGCTTGTCCTGACGCCCCTGGGAAGGAAGATGGCAGCATTTCCCCTGGAACCAAAGTTCTCGAAAGTAAAAACTACAGAAAAAGTTGCTAATTTTTATCTGATGTATTCTTCCCAGCACTGCTGTCATGTCTCTTTTTAACTCCTTAATCCAGGGCTGGAATTTGGTGTCACTACATCTGCAGTAGTACCTGTGCCACACGTTAAAGAAGCCCAACTTTATTTACAGCTTGTTTGCTTGTCATTTGTTGTTTAATTTAGGGAGATTTTTCAAAAGAGAATTACTTTCCTCTGGCACCTCCTAAGCTGAAACAAGGCTGACTGCCTTGCAGTTTCTGGGATTGCTGGTCACACTGCAGCAGTTTCATGAAGTGTCTGGCACTGTAGTAGTTTTTAGGCACTGTGTTTGTGCTGTAAAGTAACTGGCCAGTCTCAGCAAACAGCATGACAGTTGCTGTTAAAGGTGCTGGGTGGGCCCATAGAAGGGTTTGCAGTTGTCTGTAGGTCCAATAGTTTATGAAACTGTCCTAAACAATGCTTGCTGAAGTTCCTGGGATGCCAGTGAGCTGAAAGGTCTGTGCATCCGCAGTGAATTCAGTCAACCACAACTCAGTTTTGTTCTGTCATTTGCAGACCATCCTCCTGTCCCCCAAGTTCCACTGTACAGAAGAGATCCTGACCATCGTGTCACTGTTATCAGTGGACAGTGTCCTCTACAATCCCCCCGCCCGGCGGGATGAAGTGCAATCCGTCAGGAAGAAATTCATCTCCAGTGAGGGGGATCATCTTACCCTGCTCAGCATCTACAGGGCCTTCAAAAATGTCAGTGGCAACAAGGTAGGATGCTCTGAGGATGCTGGTGCTGCCTGGGCTCGTGGTGGTGAGGAGCTTCTTTGGTGTACAGCAGAGTGACATCTGCATCCTTCCTGGCTGATGCATCATAGCAGCATAAATACCCTGTTGGAAAGGACCTCAGGGACCACCCAGCCCGACCTTTCTTGGGAAAAGCACTTTCTGGGGAAAATCTTTCCAAAGCAGTGAGAAGAGGGGACTTAATTATCCCTTGAAATTGGGTAGTTGCAGAAAGCTGTTCTAGTGCCCAAAGGTTCCTCCAGAAAGCTGTAGTGAAACTGGTGATCGGTGCCTCATGAGGTCAGTTCTGTCATCAGAGCCAGGTCTCTTCCTTCCCTGGTCCAGCTGGAAACAGAAGGGAGTGGGAGAGTGTTGACACTTGCTGATAAATACCTAGGCATGCTTTTTGGCAGGACTCATTGCAGAAACTTGAGCGTATTTACAAGCAGATTTTGATTTATCCCAGCCTGTAAACTCCTCCTAGATCTGCAGCCTCCTGTGCCCTGTTCCTCGCAGCATCTGTCACTCCTACATGATTTGTTTTCACCAGCTGTGGGGTAGCAAACGCTGCTTCGCAGCGCTCGGTGACCTTGCAGAGCAATTCCGAGTGGGATGAGAGCAACACCCCGCTGTTGGGAGGGAACAAGGGCAGGAGGGAGTAATCGAGGGGAGAAGCGTGACAAGGAAATGGGTTAGCACCTTTTCTCTGAGAAAGGTTGTGTGTTTGGAGGATTCCGCTTGTCATCGTATCCAAGGACTGTCATGCTTCTTGGGTGAAGAGGTGGTCCCTTCTGACTCCTGGTGTCTCTGCTGCAGGACTGGTGCAAAGAGAACTTTGTCAACAGCAGGAACATGATGCTTGTGTCAGACGTCAGAGCTCAGCTCAGGGACATTTGCCTGAAGGTAACTTGTTGCCATATTTCTCCATTTCACCCGTTTTGTAGTTTTTTGTTGATTTTTGTTGTGTCCCAGGAGCAAGAAAAGGTGGTTTTGTGTTCAGTCTCTAGTGAATAGTCAGGTGAAGCTCCCGACTCTGCAGGTTCATCCCAAAATCCCAGAGATGCAGGGTTCAGTGGTGCGAGGAGAGGTGGACAGAGAACGGGAGCTCCGGGAAGGCTTCTTGGGTAGAGGACAGTTCTTCCTAAGGGATTTTGCTGCTCTAGTGTGGCTGTGACTGTGCTGTGTGTGCCACTGAGCTCTGTCAGCCTCAGCAGCCCTGGCTGCCTCCCTCAGAGTCAGGCATTGAGTGAGGCACAGTGTGGGAGCTGCTGCTGCATTGCTCACAGCCTGCCTGTGACACAGGAGCCACCCTTGGCCCCCCAGTCCCGCTGCGAACGCTGGGTGGCCTGAAACTCACTCCCAGCAGAGTCTTGATCCATTTTACAACTCATCTTTTGTTTGTTATTAGTCTGGAGTAGCATAAAATCTCCCTGAGCTGAATTCCTAGAGGTCCTTTTATATTTCCCACTGTCTATGTTTAGCCTGCGTTCGGGGCTAAGCTACAGCAGTTGCTCTGTCGCCTGATGACCCCTCCCCAGCAGAGAAGGGGGATCAGGAAAAGGAGAGGAGACCAGTGGGTTGAAGTGAAAATGGATTTAATGAAACAGCCAAACTAATACCCCTGCCAGTATAAAGCACACAGAGTTGCACTCAGCCCAGTGAATGCGCGTACGGCGGTCACAATGAAAGGGAAAGCATCCTGGGAGCAGAACAGTTAGCCAGCCCCAACAGGGCAGAGGAGAAGCAGGAGCAGGAGGAGCCTGAGCCCAAGCAGGAGGTCCCCCTGTCCTCAGCAAACTTCCCCCTTTATACTGAGTGTGACATTTCTGGTCTGGGATACGCCCGGAGCCAGGTCGGGGCAGCTGCCCTGGTTGACTCCAAACTGGCCTGCGGGGCTGGGATTCTGTCCCAGTGAAACCGGGACACCCCCGTAGCAGGATTTCTGACAGTACGTTGCGTGATCTCGGCAGCCCACTGAAAGGGGCCGTGCTTCCCTCCGAGGGCACCCGCAGTGCGCTCGCTCACTCCTGTCTCTCCCTGCTGAACAGCTCTCGATGCCGATCGAGTCCTCCCGCTCGGACACGGGGAACATCCGCCGCTGCCTGGCTCACAGCCTCTTCATGAACGCCGCGGAGCTGCAGCCGGACGGCACCTACAGCACCGTGGACTCTCACCAGTTGGTGGCCATCCACCCCTCCTCCGTGCTCTTCCACTGCAAGCCAGCCTGCGTGGTGTACAACGGGCTGCTTCACACCAACAAGTGCTACATGCGGGACCTGTGCCTGGTGGACGCGGACTGGCTGTACGACGCGGCGCCCGACTATTTCCGCAGGAAGCTCCGAACGGCCAAGAATTGACCTGTGGGTCTGGGGTCAACAGGCCCAGGATTTTTAGGCTCAACCTAAAAGATGAAGTTTTTTGGTTTGTAATGAATGTACGAGGGAGGTAGAGCTTTGCCTTGCAAATCAGAGCAACACCTTGGAGGAGAATGGCTTCTCTGTGAGAGCCTGATCTCACCAGTCTCCGAGGCTTAGAACAATCATCCTTTGTAACAGTTAATCTCTAAAAGGGGAACGTAGTATGTGCTCTGTGCACGTGTGTGATAAATCTGTACTGGGGGGTAAAGGGCAGCTGGTTTCACATTCCAGTTTTTAGCACTTGAGTGTAACAGGCTGGTGTGTGAAGAAATGAAATCCCAAGAGCTCTTCTGAGCAGTCTCAGTATTCTGGATGATTGTGCTTGTATCCTCAGCAGGTTTTACTGGGGGGAAAAAAGGAGAAAAGATTTTAAAATGTCAACATACAGATTAAAAAATGCCTGTTTTTACTATTTCCAGAAGGGAGGTGTTACTGTCTTTTACCTCATCAACATCGTTCTGCCTGCATGTTATGTTCACCATCTTAGTTGGAACCATATGAAGGCCAGTAATGGAGATGCCTGTTTGGACACGGCCGTCACTGCTGGTGTCTAAGCCTCAGGAGCTGGCAGTGGCTTCTGGCCGTGGTGTCCAGCTGCCTCCTGTGCAGGGTCATCTTTGTTCACCCTTTTGCTGTTAGGGCACATTGTTCCTCAGCAGATACTTCTGGCTTTTCTGACTCTTGTCCATGCACTTCTAGATTTGTAGTTGGCTCACCATCCACAGCAGCTGAGCTGAACTGGAGGAAGACTCATGAGACAAAGACAGGAGACAAATGAGAATGAAGACGTGGTTTAGAGATTGGACTTCCTTTAAAGGTCCTTGATTCATCAAATGTTTGCGTCTTCTACTCTCCCCCTTCTGGCTCCCCCAACCCTGTCCCAGTTATACGTTGGCTTTCCATTAGAAGTTTGGAGATTGACATTGTCAGGAACCACAGATTTATTTTTAGTATCTATTACCTGGGGGTTTTTTTATATATTCCCCCGGCACCTACCTATCTCTTTTTTTCCTGATGGAGAAAAGTGGCAATACCAAACTTAATTCACTCTTTATAAATACTGGAATTAAGAACCTGGTGCCACTCCAGAGGGGAAATCGTGTTCTTTCATGCGAAGGAAAGTGGATTTATTCCATTATCACTGTGTGTTTGAAGGGAGAGAGAAAGAAAAGTTGTTTTTAAATGATATCCTAAGTTCTTCTGAAATAACCTCTCTGGGAGAGGTACCTTCCAGTTTCAACAGAGTCTGTTGGCACAGCGTGGTACTGGATCCCGATTTTTGGCCGAGCTGAGCTAAAGCAGGTTAGGTGTGTGAGCAGGGGCAGGGGAAGCTGTCCTGCACACACGTAGTGGGGTTAGTCTGCAGGGTCCGTGGTGGGATGCTTTGGTTAGTTCTTGCATCCTTCAGACAGCAGCTCCTTTTAAAAAGCTCCCATCAGGAGAGCTGCTCGGGGATGCCGCTGGGCGCTGGCGGGCCCTGCTTCGGGGTGTGTGTGCTCGGGGAAAGCTGCTGGCTTGGGGTCTGCGGGGACAAGCTGCACGTCCCACGTCAGAATTTGTCCTTTCTGGTTCCACAACACATTGTCACGGGCCTTCTCTTTAGGCCCCAGTATCGACTTGCCTTGGGTTTCTCTTTGAAAACGGGGTCAAATACCTCTTTTGTTCTTTTTGCTCGGTTTTTATCTGGAATGTCACTTGTGCTGAGCTGGAAATTGCTGTCTCCTCAAGAGTGTGCGGAGGTACCTGGTGTACCTGGAACAGTCTCATCTCTCTGCCTCACTGGACACACATCCCTTTGTCATGCCTCTTTCCGAGACTGTTTGAAAAAAAGAAAAGGGAAAAAAAAAAGGTGAATGGGGCACAGGCAAAAAAGGGGCACTTACTACTTTTGTCTGTATGACCAGCTGCAGTTTGCTGTTGGCATTGCAATTGTTCTCACTCGCAGGAACTGCAGGGAACAAAGCACTGCAGCGATCTCTCTCTGGGGTTTACAGACTCTGTGTTTGTAGGGGAAAACAGAGTATAAGCACATTTTGTTTGGGCAGTCTAATTTAACAGTCTGTTTAAGGGAGAGCGTTTATTTAGAACGAATTTGTTTATTTTTCCCAAAATAAAGAAGTGATGGCAAAAAAATCCAAGTCCTGTGTGTTCTGTGAGGCATGAAAGCTGCACGGATCGAAGCAACAATCATAGGACATGCAGCTACACGGCCCAGTGGCCTTTCAAGGTCTTTGGGAGTGTCTCCAAGCAGTTTAGGGTGCCTGTGTGCAGGCAGTGAGGTGGGTCGGTGAATCTGTGCTTCACACACAGAATGGCTTCATCACTAGGTGCGTGGTTCTCGCACATCAGTTTGGAGCTGGGCGCAAAAATCCTTTGATGCGGTGGGGCGAGAGTAATGCGACGTGGTGTCGGTGCGATGGATGTCGGTGTGACGATGTTGGTGTGATGCCGGTGTGATGGGCAACAGCAGTGGGGAGGTGAGGTGAGGTGAGGTGATACTGATGTCTCCAGCTCCAGCCTCGTGCTGAGCAGCCATGGGCCTGTTGTGCCTTTACTCCACCGAAGGCACCAGCACCAGCTTTTCAACGAAGGGAATGCTTCATGCTGGGGAAAGGTTTGCCTTGATCAGTCTTCCGTTTAACATATTTATTGTTAAAGGAGAAAAAATCAAATATGTATTTCGTTTGCTGAGGAGTTCCCAGAATGCTGGCAGAGTATTGAGAGGGCCGAGGTACCGGCCAAGCTCTCCCTGCGCGTGCGGCTCTGCCCTCTCCCAGTCCAGGGAGAAGCACCGGCCTTTTCTCCGCCTCCCTAAAGCTCCCTCTGGCCCTGCATCCGCTGACAGCGGTCGGTGCCGGTGCTCTGGGCGTCCCTGCCCCGTCCTCCTCGCTTTTTAAGTTTAAATTGAAAATGTATCGAGCGATCCTCTTGGCACGGCCCCTTCTGTGCCGGGGCCGGGACTCGAACCCGGGTCCTCCCCGCGCCGCGGTGGCCGCCGGGGCCGGAAGCGGGCCTGTGAGTTCCGGGGCCGGCGGTGTCCTCTGCCCGCCCCGCCCGCTGCCGCCGCTCACCATGCTGCTCGCACGGGCCCTGCGCGCCGCCGCCTCCCTGCGCCCGCTGCCGCGACACCCGCCCCGCCGCCTCCTCCTCTCCTCCTCCTCCTCCTCCTCCTCTTCCTCCTCCTCGTCTCCCCGCGCCCTGCTGCCGCCGCCCGGCGCCGCGCCGCCCCTGGCGCGCTCCCTCTGGCAGTTGGGCGGCGGCGGGTGGCGGACGGCGCTGCTCCGCCCGCGGCGGGGCTCTGCCGGCCGCGTGTCCTGCGGCTGCGGGGGGCTCCACACCGAGGGTGAGCCGAGCGGGGGGGGGGGCCCGGCCCCAAGGCAGCGCGGACCCGGGGGCGGACACGTGCGCGGCCTTTCCCCCCGGCCCGGGCAGCACGTGGTGCCGGGGGCTCATCCTGCCCGCGGGGCCTTCCCTCTGACACCGCCCTCCCCTCTGCCCCTCCAGGCGACAAAGCCTTCGCGCAGTTCCTGTCCGATGAGATAAAAGAGGAGAAGAAGATCCAGAAACACAAATCTCTGCCCAAGGTCTCCGGGGGGTGGGAGCTGGAGGTGCACGGCACGGAGGCCAAGCTGGTGCGGAAGATCGCCGGGGAGAAGTAAGTGCGGCCTTTGGAAGGATCCATCCGGGCCAGCCCTGTACCTGAGAGGGCTGGGAGGGAAGAGGAACCAGATTTAGGGGAGTTCCCGTGCTGAGGGACTGGAGCATCTCTGTGCTGGGGCAAGGCTGAGAGCCCTGGGGCTGTGCAGCTGGGGAAGAGCAGCCTGAGAGGGGAGCTGAGCAATGCTGAGCAAGAGCTGAAGGGCCCCGGGGGCAAGAGGATGGGGCCAGACTCTGCTCAGTGGTGCCCAGTGACAGGACAAGGGGCAACTGGCACCTGCCCAACAGGAACCCAGGAGGTTCCACCTGAGCAGGAGGAGCAAGTTCTTTGGTGTGAGGGTGTGGGAGCCTGTGCCAGGCTGCCCAGAGAGGCTGTGGAGTCTCCTTCTCTGCAGAGATTCCCACCCCGGCTTGACCCTGCACTGCTGGGCCCCTGCTCTGGGTGACCCTGCTGGATGGAGCAGGGGGGTGGCACCAGACGGTCTCCAGAGGGCCCTTCCCACCCCCACCATGCTGGGATTTCTCCTTGTGCTTATGTTACTTTTATCGCTCTGTGTCCAGTTTGTGCAGAGGGGATGTTGCAGAGGCTCTTTGTTTTACCACCTTGGGTCAAAGATACATTTATTTTCTGTCTTTTTAACCAGACTTTGCTACTGTATCTTGCGTTACAAAGTTTTGTTCAGTCTCCCTGCATTAAATATAACAGAGTAGCCCAGTAAAACCTGAGCGCTTGTTTGGGAGAGCAGCTGGAGGAAGCCACCCTCCTTCAGGTGTGCCTTAAACTCTAACTGCAGTACCTGGTTTTGTTCTCGGTCTGTGAATTCAGCCCCAGGAACATCAGCCCCCGCAGCGGAAGCTTCAACCAGAAGGGATTTTGATGGGTGTTTTTTGTGCGTGCTCAAAGTAACCGCTCCCGTTTCTTTTGAAGGATAACGGTCACCTTCAACATCAACAACAGCATCCCCCCCTCGGCCGACGATGAAACACAAGAGGAGCAGAAACCTGATGAGCAGGAGGTAACTAAAGTCTGGACGTGCACTTTAGTGATGGGTACACAGCGGGAAATTAGAACTTTGCCCTTAAGTGTTCCGGGTTTTCTCCTCTCCCACTTGATACTTGGGAGCATTAAGTCACAAACTGCAGATTTTTCTGGGTTGGCTGCCACTTGGCTGGGACCCTCCTGACCCTGGGCTCTCAGCTGGGTGGATGAGACTGGGGACACTGGTCCCGGGTGTGCCCATGTTGATGAGAAGGTGCAGTGTGCTTGGTCTGTGTACCTGCACGGGCCTCTGTCCCCTGCTGGGGCACAGGATTCCTCCATGGAGGGCAGGCACAAGCAGCTTCTGCACTCAGAACAATGGGAGTCTGTTTCCAGCTCCTGTCACTTTGGAGGGACCCGTCCAGATGGATCAGTGGGTGGCATATGCTCCCAGCTGCTCTTCTGCCCACGTGACCAGCCGCAGAGAAGGGGCTGAAGGGCCAGTGGTGAGGTTGAGGGAAGTTTGGGTTGCCCCAGGCAGGTCGGAGACTCCAGATGGAGGGTGACAGAACAGCCTGTGCTGGCTGGGCTGTCCTGTCATCACCACGGCTCCAGTTCAGACTCTGGTACTGATGCAACTTTTCTCTTTCTTAGCCTGATCTCACATCAACTCCGAACTTTGTTGTGGAAGTGATAAAAGACGATACAAAGCAGACCCTGGTCCTTGACTGTCATTATCCTGAAGATGAGGTGGGTGTCAGGCTGGTCCTGTGCCAGCCACGGCCAGGACTCTCTCCACGTTTCCCGCTTGACTACAGTGAAACTGTGCCGCTGTTGAATCTGAACTGCTCTTTATGGTGCCTTGGTTTTCTGGATCTGTAGAAAATGCATTCTCTGCTTAGATCTCTTTTCTCGTTTTAACATTAAAAAAAAAAAAGGGCTTTTTGTTTGCAGGAACACTCCAAGATGTTCCACTGCACTCCTCACATCCTGACCGAGCTTTTCTGATCCGTTCCTTATTGGCTTGATTGAGTTCTGTTGGAGTAGGAGACACAGCTTACCTTCAACAGCACGGCAGCTGGAGAGGGGCAAACACGAAGGGCTAAATTGGGATAGATTTACTGCAGTGTGCCAGTAACTTGCAAATTTTGTTGTATCACCAAAAAAAGTAGGGATTAAAATGGGGAGGGTGTGCTTGTGTGTAATATTTGGCTCACACTGTTCATTGTGGTTTACTCTGTGGACCTTAACATCATTTGTGTAGCCAGGCCTAGCACACAGAGGTTAGACAGACGCGTGGAGACAGATTTAGAGCCACACAGAAAAGGTTTTTACACCTTTGTAAAAACCAGGCCGCTGAGTCCCATCGGGTCGCTCCTGGCAGCGCGAGCGGGTGGACAGCCCTGGGGTGATTTCCTGTGTTCTGTTTGTGCTTCTGCTGCCCTGGAGGGGAGAGGCTCAGCTTCAGTACCGGTCCTGGGGCTTTGTCTGTGGTGTGATATTCCCAGTTTTGGGATGAGACGGCCGAAGGTGCCCTGTCATTAGAGCTCATTGTCTTACATCTCACCTCCCGTTTCAGATTGGACACGAGGGAGAGGAAGAAAGCGATATTTTCACAATTCGGGAGGTCAGTTTTCAGCCCACGGGCGAATCAGACTGGAAGGACACCAACTACACCCTCAACACGGATTCCCTGGACTGGGTGAGTGCTGCTGATATCACAGCACGTCCCTGTGTTTGGCGTGGCTGTGTCCACCGCCAGATTACGCACGAGTCCTGTCCCTAATGCCTGGGGTGAGGGATTCCCCTGCTCCCCCCCAGCCTGCCATGAGACAGTGATTCTGCTGCAGCTGAGGGGTACTGGGTGCTCCCAGCAGTCATCGCAGTCACACTGACACATCGAAATGTTCTGCTCCAGGCTTTTTCTTTCCTAGTTGATTTCCCAGCAGCTCTGTTACACTTTAGAGATGCTTTGACACTTGCTCACACATCTTCTGGTCCACGTGTTTAACAGGGTAGCTTGTCAGAAACCACTCATCTGCTGTCAGGTGTGTTTTTACACTGCTGATACTAAGAACTAAGGTGCCCAAGAATCTTGCACCTGCTTATAATTCTCAGTGCCAGGCTTTCAAAAGCTTAAATCTTAAGTTGGAGGCTATGTAGCACATGGTTAAAAACTACTCCTGGCCTGCATCTCTCTTTGAGAAGCGTTCCTGTTAACATTGGTTCGTGTGCTCCACAGCATCCCACACTGCTTTGGTTTTTTTTCTTCCATCTCTGACCCGAGACATGAATTGAAAATGTGTGATTTGTGATGTACTGAGATTACAGAAGTCCAGAATGAATCATTTGCTCAGTGATACTGTTCTGGTTGAAAAAAAACCAATCAAAACCACCAGAAAACCCTGCAGGAAGTATTGGTGTTCCTGCATTAAGCAGCAATGATGAACCTGTTCTCCTAAGGACCGATGGGGGGGACCCACAAGCATTAAGATGTGCTGGAGTTGAAACAGTTAAGTGGGATTTAAAAAAAAAAAAATTTAAAAAAGGGGGGGGACGGTAAAAAAAAGAATGGGTCTTTCAAACAAACCCTTGGATCAGATCTCCCCCGTGTACAGAGCAGCCAGGCAGAGCTTGCCACGTGTGGTCTTTGACAGCCTTTCCCTGCTGTCTCCTACAGTTGATCGTCTCCAGGATGCAGCTTATTTGTGGTGGTGAGTTTGGGGTTGTAGGACAGAGTTTGGATGACCTAGTCCCTATCCCCTTCCCTCCAAACATTACACCCAGCCAGGCCTGCTGAGAAGGGGATGGGGAGCTGCCTGCTCTGCTGTGGGAGGTGGGCCTCAAGAAGTGCCAGCTGCCAGGGGACGTTTTAAAAGCAACCCCTCTGCAGGTGCCCTCTGCTGAGGAAGTTTCCTCTTCATTGCTTCCAGGCTCTGTATGATCACTTAATGGATTTCCTGGCTGATCGAGGAGTGGACAACACGTTTGCCGATGAGTTAATAGAGCTCAGCACTGCACTGGAGCACCAGGAGTACATTAAATTCCTTGAAGACCTTAAAAGCTTTGTCAAATGTCAGTAGGTTAGGGTAGGAAACTTATCTTCAAGTGTGGGTATTCCACAGCACTGCTCCAGCCAGCAGTGCCCAAATGTATCTTCACAGCAGACACGGAGAGTAAGTAACTTGGAATCTGGAGAATGAGGATTCTCACTGGTATTTGGGGAGTTTGTATTTATGTCCCAGCCCAGATCAAGTTCTGTAACATTATGGTCTGGAACTGCTTCACCCTCAGTGGTGGCTTTTGTACAATTATGAATGAATGTGAAGAATAAAATCTGTTCAACATATCACTGAAACCTGGTCCTGTCTCCTCTTCTTCCTGTACCACTGCTGACCAGAAAGCTGCTGTAAAAATGATGCTGGTGTTACCAGAGCTGCTCCCAGAGCAGGGGGTGTGTGCTGGGTGAGCCTTTTCCCCAGGAGAGCTGTTCCAGCAGCTCCCTCCAGGCAGTACCCACTCCACAGAGCTGCCTTGGCCAGAGGAAAGCTGCTGGCCGAGCACTGCTCAGTGGGACAGTGACTCCTAGAGGTCTTGTGTTAGGACACAGAATTGATGGTGTTAAAGACTGTCTGAGGAGCCCTTTTTAAAAGGGATGCACTGCCACAACCTGTTACATGAGTATTCACGTAGCTGTTGGAGGAAAACTGCAGAAGAGGCTGGAGCACCTCGGGTCAGCAGAAGAGATGTGGCTGCTGCCATCAGAGGCACCAGTGCAGAGCAGCAGCTGCCAGCTTCGGCTCAAACCAGCATCTCCAGCTGCCTGAAGGTCATAGTAAGTGGAAGCAGAAACCAAAGGTGAAGTTCCAAGTGAGCTGTGAGCTCACTGGTGCATTGTTAAAGACAACACTAAGGCTGGAATAAACTAAGTGTATTTATTTCAAAACATAGGCTGTGCCATGAAAAGTGCAGGTCAAGGCAGTACTGGTGCCTTTTCAAGTAGCTTTTTGACACAGCAGGTACAAGTATATACACAAAAAATACTAGCAGCTCTGGGGGTATTCTTAGTCTTGAAGTCCTTCCAGTAAAAAATGCAGCAGCCAAATCAACTTACAGGAGAATCGTCCAGGAGTCACAGACCTTTATAAAAGGTAAATTGAACAGAGAAGCTGCAGCAACATCTAAAATCAACATGAGTGTTCAAAGCTATTCGCAATGCTCTGCTCCTAACGCTGTTCTCCCAGGGATTTCATGTAAGCTAAATCTAGCTTGACTCAAGGGTTCAAGCATTTCTGTACATTTTCTAAGAGCTATGGGTGAACCTTCTGAAGAGGCTGGAACTGAAGTCATTTTTAACAATTTTCTTTAAGACTCTCTTCTCTAAACAGCTGCTCCACGGGAGGCTTGGAAGTTGTTGGCTAAGGCACTAAATCAGACAGTTTCCCTAATCCAGCACTTAAGGGAAGCTGTGTAATTTGCCTCTTCCTTTTACAATTACTGGTAGTCAAAAGTCAAACCATTTCCAAGGAAGTTTGTGGAAGAACAGCAATACAAACCCCCAGGATCAATGGGCTTGTGGTTTCTGCCCCTATAATTGGAAGTGGATCTAAGTTTCCAGGAACATAACATTTTGACTCACCGGGCAGCTCATGAGCAGACTGGATTCCTCCTCCATTCCACTGGTAACTGTGAACTCTGGGTTGTGAGAACACCTCTGGCTGTGCTCTGTGACAGTGCTTTCCAGAAGTGACCGAAGCTTCCTTTCAGTCATACCCTGAGAAAAATTGGGGTACAAGGAATCTTACGCTCGAGTTGCTGTTTGGATCTTCAAACTGCCTCTGCCCAGCAGCACAGGTCCAGTGCAGCTCACCTGCGTGCTGATGTACAGTCCACACTGGCAAAAAACCTCGTGATTCCTCACAGTCAGGTTGTTCCTAGAAAAACCACGTGATGAGAGCACCACAACAACCAGAGCAAAGGTAGATTTTAGCAGGAAACCTGGTAGATTTAGATGTTGCTCAAGTTGTTTTCTGATTTTGTTGAAAGGAACACTACCAGCAGCCTCTGCCCACTGCTCTTGCCCGTTTCTAAGCTCAAGCTGCTGCAGGGGAGTGGAAAACCTCGTTCCAATGCCAAGGGCTTTCTTACTTTCTACACACTGGGCAGATGACCTTGTCACTGGCATCCAAGCCATCAAGCATCGCGTTGAGACATTCTTCATCAAACTGCAGGCTTCGCTCGTACTCTTCTATAACTGACTGCTCTGCAATAACACAGCAAAATACCCTCAGCACTTGTTGTGAGCTGAAGACAGAGCAGCAGACGTGGTGCTGCCAGGCAGAGGGGGGCTGGGGCAGCCACTGATTTCAGAACTTTTCTTTCTTTGGATCAGATTTCTACACTGGATGAAGCGATTCCTGCGAATCCAGTTTTTTCCCACAGCTCAATCTTCAGCTGGTTTCAAGTGAGTGACTTTACACTTTCCAATAATCTAGAAACATTCTGAATTGACCTACACGCATTGCTACAGCTCCTAAAGACTTCAGTCCTGTTTCTCTGATCTCCTCTCATTAGCTTCTCATAGACCTTAAAATACTGCTTAAACCTGTGAAAAACTGACAAAAGGGTCTCAGTGCATTGGAGAGGCTACAGAGGTTTCTAAAAAGGCTCTTCCTCTATCACGTGGTCTACAAGAAACGAGAAGTGCAGCCTCAGCTATTTTATAACCCTAGAAAGTCAGGACTATTACAAATCAAACGGGAGTCAGAAAACATTACCTTGCAAGATCAGTTCTTGTTGGATCTCCTCCAGTATTGCAAGTTCATCAGGGTCCTCTGGCATCTGAAAGGTGCATCAGTCAGTGATCCCCCCATTTTGGCCACTTTCTCACTTAATTTCCAGCACCTGACTGAGCTGTCACTGCAAGGTGAATTCAGTCTGCTTATTCTGTCTGGTAAACCTCCGTGTTTGCAAAACCATGCACCGGGTCAGGCAGTCTACACTGAAATCACCCGTGCAAAGAAAGCCAGCCACAGGGGATCAGAACCTGTCCCAGAGCTTGTGTTTTACAACACTGAAATTTTACTCCCGTTCTCCGTAGGGTGTTAGTGCTGGAGACTGCACCGGCCCCAGGGTTTGTACTGACCTGGGCCAGGGCCCCCGTCCCCGCGGGGTCCGGCAGGCTCTGCTGCGCGGCCCGCAGCGTCCACCACTCCTGCTCCATCACCTCCGGCACCAGCAGCGCGCCCGGGCCGCGGACTCCTTTCCCGGCCTGGCGGTACCGGTCCAGCAGCTTCGCCCGGCTGCTCCTCAGCCTCTCCATACAGCGCTTGTGGGGAGCGAGAACACACGGAGCCCGTCAGCGCCGCGCCGGGCTGGGAGACGGGTCCCGGGGCCGGCCGCACCCCGGAGGGGCTGCACGGGAGCGGGGCGACGGCTCCCACCCGGGGCCGGCCTCGGGCAGCGGCGCGAAGGCAGCGCAGCCCCTCGCGGGCCCCGCACACGGAGCATGCGGGGCGGGACGGGTCCGGGCGCGGCCCGGCTCCCCCGCGGGGGAAGGGCAGCGAGTCAGGGCCTTCCCCCCGCTCCCCGCGGCAGCCCCACTCACACGGCGGTAGGTCTCCTTCCAGGGCGGCGCGGCCGGACCCTTGTAGCGAGCGCGGTGCCGCCGCAGCGGAGCCTCCATGGCGCCGGCGGCCACCGCCTGGGCCGCGGGGTTTGCCGGGAAGCGTAGTCCCGTCGCGGGCGGTGACGCGGGGCGGGCGGGGACGCGGGGCGATGGCGGCCGAGTGGGGCTCGGCGGAGCAGTGGCGCGCGGCCCTGCCGCAGCACGCCGTGTTCTGCCGCCTCCGCGACCGCGACCGCGACCGCGCCGCCGCCCCCGCTCCGCCGCCGCCGCCGCCTCTCATCCGCAGCCTCCTCTTCGGCTTCGACGGCGACCTCCTCCTCTGGGACGGCGAGCGCAGCGCCCTGCACACCATCGGCCTCCGCCGCCTCGCTGGGCCCGACCCCGCGGGGCTCGGCCGCTCCCAGGTGGGGCCCGGGGCTGAGGGGGCCGCTGTGGGCAGGAGGGGCTGTGGCGGGAGCGGGGCTGAGGGGGGCCGGTCCCTGAAGGCCCCAGGCCGGGCGGTCGGGAGCCCCCGTCCCGCTCTCGGTGGTTCTTGCCTCTGAAACCCGCCGGGTTTGCGTTAGCGGCGGGGGGCGGGATTTGGCCTCATTCTGCACTTGTACCGTGGTGTAAGTGACCGCCCAGAGTCACGGCGAGCCGCTTCTGTGGGCGCTGCTGCCGCTATCGACACGGGCTGGGGTGAAGGGGTCGAGAGCAGCCCTGGGAGAAGGGCCTGGGGGTGCTGGGGGTGAGGAGCTGGAGAGGAGCTGGCCCCGTGCGCTGGCACCCAGAGCCCCCGGCACCCTGGGCTGCACCCCAGCAGCGTGGGCAGCAGGGGAGGGGGGACCCTGCCCCTCTGCTCCCAGGGCTCTGGGCAGAGAGAGAGACCCCCCTGCAGTGCTGGGGCAGCTCGGGAGTGCTCAGCACAGCAGAGACAGGGACCTGGTGGAGCGGGGCCAGAGGAGCCCCAGCGATGCTGGGAGGGCTGGAACCCCTCTGCTGGGAGCCAGGCTGGGAGAGCTGGGGGGGTTCAGCCTGCAGAGGAGAAGGCTCTGGGGAGACCTTCTGGGGGCCTTTCAGGACTTCAGGGGGCCTGTCAGAAAGATGGGGACAGACTTTTTATCAGGGCCTGTTGGGACAGGACAAGGGATGATGGTTTCAAACTAAAAGAGGGAGATTTAGACCAGAGAGAAGGATGAATTTTTTTGTGCTGAGGGTGGTGAGAGCCTGGCCCAGGCTGCCCAGAGAGGTGGTGGCTGCCCCGTCCCTGGCACCATTGCAGGGGAGGTTGACCAGGGCTCTGAGGAACCTGCTCTGGTTGCAGATGGCCCTGCTCAGTGCAGAGGGTTTGAACTAGAGGAGCTTGAAAGATCCCTTCCCACCCAAACCAGTCTGTGATTCTATGATGGCTCGTGCTTAACTGTAATATTTGTATTTTCAGACCCTTCTCTGCATAGACCCACCCCTTTTTGAGGTTTATCAGACACTGTTAAGCCCCACACAGCATCATGTGGCACTCATCGGCACGAAGGGGCTCATGGTGCTGGAGCTGCCTAAACGCTGGGGCAAGAACTCTGAGTTCGAAGGTGGGAAATCCACGGTGAACTGTAGGTGGGTGAGACCTCAGGCAGTTAACGACACCCTTGTCCTGCTGTCCTTCCTCCACAGCTTCTCCTCTCATATTGAAGACATCAGTTGTATTGAGGTTGTAGGGACAATCACAGATGAAGTTATTTTGGTTGAGGGGCATGCTGGTTGTCAAGTGACCCAAATAAATGACCTTCTAAACTTGTTGCAGATCCCAAGGAACAAGCTGCTCCTCTGTGGTATTCACTGACCTTCCCAGGGTCTTTTAGCTAAAAGCACACATCCAGATGGAGATAACAAAGGGCTTCAAGTTAAAGCTGTCCCTCCAACTTAATAATACAGCTGATGGCTTTGAAACCTTTTAAGTGGGTTTCTAGCTCCTCTTGTCCCCACTTCCCTTTAGAAGTAACTTCTGTGTTTCTTAAAACTGCCTGTTTCTGCTCTCCATTTCAGGACCATTCCTATTGCAGAAAGGTTCTTCACAACCTCAACATCTCTGACTTTGAAGCACGCTGCCTGGTGTCCCTGTGAGACAGCAGAGCCCCATATTGTGCTCTTGACTTCGGATAACACTATCAGGTAAAACCTGCTTGTAGTTGATTATCTAAGTTGTTTGGGGGGTTTTTTGTCACAGTCTGATTTTTCAATAGATATTTGTGTCCTGCCGTTCTTAGGAGGGTTACCAACAAAGACTAGGATGGGAGAAATTTTAGGCTGGTAGCAGCTGGTGTTCCTGCACCCCAGGAACATGTGCAGCACTGCCAGCTGAATGACTGTTGCTGCTCTTTCTTTCCTCTAGGTTTTACAATCTGAAGGCACCCCAGAGGCCTGTCAAAGTGATTTCCCTTTCAGACACTGAGGAGGAGACCCTTACAATCAAAAAAGGGTTTGTGTGGCTTCTGGTATTTTGGAATGCTTTTGACAGAAAAAACCTTGTATTCTCAGTTGTGTGTTTAATGACTTAAGTGATCAATCTACCTGCAAATCTGATGTGATTTTCTTTGTGGACTTCTTCTGTTCTAGAACTTCTGCCTAGCACAGTAACTGCATTTTTTCTTCTTTTCTTCCTCTCTCTTCTTCCGCTCTCTTCTTCCTCTCTCTTCTTCCTCTCTCTTCTTCCTCTCTCTTCTTCCCCTATCCTGCTTAAAGAAACTGGTAACAAACTGTACAGCCAAGTTTGAAAAATACACAGTGTTTAAGGTGGGGCTAAGAGGGGCTTTTTGAGTGGGGAATGCAGAAAATAGGTGATCTTTTGATTTCCCTCTTGGCCTAGTTGGAAAGGAAAAGATTGAGGGAGTCTACTGCTCAGGTCACAGCCTGGTGCAGCCCACAGGAAGTATCAGTAAGCCCTCCTCTCCTAGGCTGGTGGTGTACCACAGAAAGGAGGTACCATGAGAAGGAGGTTACTTGCCTGTGTCTGCTGCTGGAAACAGCCCGTGTCAAAGGGCCGGCGGGTGGATGCGCAGTGGTAATTTTGGGACGCACGGCGATGGACCTGGTGAAAGCCTTGTGTCCTCCCAACCCCTGCTGACTGCAGGCCTTGTTGTGCTTGTCCCCAGGAGAGCCTACACAGCCTCGCTGGGAGAGACCGCCGTGGCGTTCGACTTCGGCCCGCTAGCGCGCGTCCCAAAGAACGTACTTGGAGGACAGCCAGGGGATGAAGAAGTGCAGGCCTATCCACTTTACATTTTGTATGAAAATGGAGAGACTTTCCTCATATATATCAGCCTGGTACAGAGGTAGGAGCACTTGCATCCTCTGGTTTCACGGGGCGTGGGTATGTGTACAGCCTGGGGGGTTGGAGCAGCCATGGCTGGACTGAGTTTCAGGGTATTGCAGCCTGTTTCATGGCTCTGTGGCAGTGCTGATAGCCTGAAGTCAAAGCAAAGTGTGTTATCCTTTTCCACCCAGCAGCTAAGGGTGCAGATTCCACTGCTGAGAATCCACTGGCCATTATTTACCATCAAAAATATGAAATGAAGACACTGGACTTAAAAGATCAGTGGGTCTAAGGCTGTTAAGGTGCCTTTTGGGGCCTTCAGTTCACAGCATGGACATCCTTGGCTTGGAATGAGGCTGAGTGAGCTGATGGCATCTCAGGAAATGAGATGTATGGATAGAGGAGCACAGGCTGGCTGCAGGAGCTGTGCCCCTGTTGTCATAGAATGGGTTGGGTTGGAAAGAACCTTAGAGGTCATCCACTTCTAACTCCTTGCTATGGGCAGGGACACCTCCCACTAGAGCAGCTTGCTCAGAGCCACATCCAACCTGGTCTTAAATGCTTCCAGGGATGAGGTGTCCACAGCTTCCCTGGGCAACCTGTTCCAGTGCCTCACCACCCTCACAGTAAAGAACTTCTTCCTACTCTCTAATCTCAATCTACCCCGCTCTAGTTTAAAACCGTTTCCCTTTGTCCTATCACCACATACCCTTATAAAAAGCCCCCCCCTCCCACTTTCCTGTAGCCCCCTTGAGATACTGGAAGGCTGCTAGAACGTCTCCCTGGAGCCTTTTCTTCTCCAGGCTGAACAGACCCAGCTGAAAGCAACCCTGTTGTTTCCTCTTGAATTTTTTGCAGTTGTTTTCAAAGCACAAAATGTTATTCATGAGCTCCAGTTTCTTCTGTGAGATCTCCACCAAGCAGGCATAGTTCTGACTCTTAATGCACACAAGTCTGGGTTGCTGCTGTCTGATGGAAATTAGACAGAACTCCAAACTTCGGGGTTTTTAGTTTTTGTTTTTCAGCAAACTCCTGCAGGCAGCCACGGGGAGCTCTCCTTCCACACCTTGTGTTGTGAACACCCCCTCTTTATTACAGCACTAGAAACCTTGGCAAGCTGCTGGGCCCCCTGCCCATGCACCCTGCGGCAGAGGATAACTACGGCTACGACGCTTGCGCTGTCCTCTGCCTGCCCTGCGTCCCAAACATCCTGGTGATCGCCACTGAGTCGGGAATGCTCTATCACTGCGTGGTGCTGGATGGAGAAGAGGATGATGAGCAGGTGCCTTGTCTTGGCGTTTTCTTCTATATGCATGTTTGTTTCCTTAGTCAAAAATTCCCGGCTGCAGGACTGTGGGATGGCTGGAAGTGAATGCTGAGTGCCAGAGCTGCACTGGTTTATGAGGAGGCAGCGAGTCTTGCTCCTCTTCCAGCCAGTCTCTCTGATTCTCTGGTGCTTTTATATTAAATGCCATGTCTGTGCATCCTGACAGTAGATCAGGTTTTGATCAAACCTGCTGTGAACTATTTTAAAGAGGATCTTGCAAGAATGACCTTCATTTCCAAGAGAGATATTCTAACTACAA
The DNA here is from genome assembly GCA_025345505.1 of Todiramphus chloris collaris. Taxonomy (NCBI): domain Eukaryota; kingdom Metazoa; phylum Chordata; class Aves; order Coraciiformes; family Alcedinidae; genus Todiramphus; species Todiramphus chloris. Next base: position 898,158 of record JANVCC010000094.1, on the reverse strand, counting down.
AAAAGAGATATGGACTACTTTCCCTGACAGCTAATACTCTTGTCTATATGTATATATATGTCTATCTAACTCTTTCTTGATGCTGTTTACATTGATGTTTCTATTTAAATGATGCCTCACCAAAGAATTCGATGTTCCTTACAGTCAGAGAAGTCATGGGACCCAAGATCTGAAATTATTCCTTCCCTGTATGTGTTTGAATGTGTTGAGCTGGAACTTGCACTGAAACTGGCATCAGGAGATGAAGAAGAGCCGCTGGAATCTGATTTCTCTTGCCCAATCAAACTGCATCGAGGTAGGGCTGTCTGTCAGCTTGGTAGCTTTTACTTCCTTTATTTTGTGCCTTTAGGATCAAGCTGTTTACAAATTATCATTGGTGACAAACAAACAAACAAACAGTGGTCTTAGAATAAGGATTTGCCTGATGTCTTCAGTAAAGCTGTGGGTAGAGTGAGGGTGGGAGGTGCTTCAGTGCTTACACAAGGGCAGGTTACCTGTGGTCATGTAACTTTAAGTTCTTTCAGCTGTGGCTTGGAGAGTGGAAGCTGTTGTACCTGTGATGACCTACTGTGTAAGTGCTGGGGGGTGGTAATTCTGAGGGAAGAGTTGGTATCTGCTCATTAGACTCTGATGGAATTGTTTGGGTCTTTCTGAACAAGCAGCTGATGGAAATCATAGAATGGTAGGGGTTGGAGGGGACCTCTGGAGATCGAGTCCAACCCCCCTGTCAGAGCAGGGTCACCCAGGGCAGCCCACACAGGAACAGATCCAGGGGGGGCTGGAAAGTCTCCAGAGAAGGAGACTCCACAGCCTCTCTGGGCAGCCTGGGCCAGACTCTGTCACTGTCACAGTGAAGAAGTTTCTCCTCATGTTGAGGTGGAATTTCCTGTGTTTCCCCTTGCTACCATTGCCTCTCATCCTATCACTGGGCACCACTGAAAAGAGCTTGGCCCCTTCTACTTGATACGGACCCTGCAGCTGTTTGTAACCACTGATCAGATCCCCTCTCAGTCTCCTCTTCTCCAGGCTAAACAGCCTCAGGGCTCTCAGCCTTTCCTCATAAGAGATGAGTTCCAGTCCCTCCATCCTCATAGCCTCTGCTGGACTCTCTAGTATCTCCCTGTAATGATCAGAATGCTGCTGTGCTGGTGTTAACTGAGCTTCCTGTTAAAATCCAGTGGGTTGATAACAGGTGTGGTATGATAAGAATAATTCAAACCAATTCATCAGGTACTTCACGTGTAGTTTCTCTGCAGAACTCAAGGCATCCAGCTCAGTTTTTGGATGCTCCAAGACGTTAACGCTGACTTGGGTACTAAGTTGATTCACATGTTCAACAAGGTCAGGTTTGAAGGGTGAGTTCCTCTCGGTTCAGTGCCTTCTCCTACACTGGCTGTTTACATTTCAGATCCGAAGTGTCCCTCCAGATACCACTGCACACACGAAGCCGGTGTCCACAGCGTGGGGTTGCCGTGGATCGAAAAACTGCGGCAGTTCCTTGGCTCAGGTGAGCGGTGAGACGCTGTCGCGTGCCAAGAGCACGACCTCAGCGCTGGTATTTGCCAGTCACGAGCTGGTGGGTGGTGCTGAGAACCCCTTACCCTGTGAAGCGGGTCTGATGCATTCTGACCATTCTCCTTGTAGATGAAGAAGACAAAGATGGTTTACAGGAGCTGGGAGCGGAACAGAAGTGCTTTGTGGAACATATTCTTTGTACAAAACCGTTGCCGTGCAGGTAAAAACCAAACCCTTCCAATTGCTTCCAAATCAGTGAGTTGCTGTGGAAAATATTTACAATTTGCCCTGTTTTGCTATGTCTTGCCTTGAAAAATAATGATGTCAGCTCAAAAGAATTCAAATCATACAAATGAGCATGTGCCTCAGGAGTCTTAATGCCTGCTTTGGGAAGTAAGCTTAAATTCCTGAGTTCCTGCCTGAAAATGAAATTTTCATTTCCATTTACTTGACCCCAGATGACTTGATTTGGCAGTCTTGGATGCTACCACCTTTTACCCACTTGTCAGGGACCAAAGCCTCGAAAGAACATCATCTTTTGAGCTTACTCAGGCTCATCAGGCATCATTTATTTGTCTCTGTGATATCCCTACTTTTTGTCTCACAGTTATAAGGCCTGACTATATCCATAGCCTGCTCTGTGGTAAACACTACGGAAGTAACGGGAAAAATGCTCAGTAACAAGTGCCAAGTGTAAGCTAAAGGGCTCCCCAGGGCAGCACAGCTGGGGAGTCCCGGGGGTGTTGGCAGGTACCTGGGGTGGGAGCCCCGGTGCTCTCCTGAGGACGGCTGGGTCCCATTGCCAGGGTCACAGCAGCTTTCTCTTCTGTTCCCCAGGGAAGTTGTACCAGCGCTCCCTGGCTGCAGACAGAGGAGTTTGTGCTGGGACAGCTGCCTGCCAGTCAGAGCCTGTGGTGTGAGCAGTGCCCAGCCTAGAGCCAGAGCTTTTCTGGTGTGAACTTGCACAAATTCAGCGACAAAAACCAGTTTTGACCATGTAATTCTCGTGTTTTCTTCCCTTCAGGCAGCCTGTTCCCATTAGAGGATTCTGGATTGTTTCGGATGTCCTGGGAGCCACCATGGTCTGCATCACCAACACCTACGAATGTATCACACGGCCTCTCCTGTACGTGGTTCTTCATTGGTTTGAAATCTGTGACTGGTGGATCTCAGGATATTATTTTCTTTATTATTCTTTTGATCATTTCAACCCCAGACCTGTGCACCTCTTACCCCACACACTGATGTCTGCCTTCTGAACACTCCCTGGCTGAGCACTTCAGTGCTATTATAGCAGTTACCCTGCTACTACAGGTGTGGTTGAAGGGGATATCATTCACCTGTATCAGTTTAAATGAGCATTAGGGCAAGAGTTCCCTCAAAAGGTTATTGATGGTGTTTTTTGCTTCATTTTTGTAACAAGGACTCCACAAGCCAAGAACTTGTTTACAGCAATAGTACAGAGATTCCTAATGGCACCAAGGTTATGTTTGCATGGAAGGGGGGAAAAAAAAGTGGGATTTTTAGAGTGCTTTAAAGAAGTGGGGTTTTAGTTTGTTTTGCCAAAGCAACTTTAGTGTTTTTGGGGGTGGTAGGAAAGCTACAGCCTGGTCTGGTAGCTGGGCACTTACACAATTAAGTGAACACAGTGAGGGGGAGGCCCTGTTTGCAGTTTATTGCTGAGAACAGTGGTTAATACATGACAGGTACCTTCAGCAGAGCCGCTGTTAATGTCAGGGTCTCTCTTTTTAAACCCCATTATCTGAAATCCCACAGCTGGGACAGTGACTGAGCAGGTCACGCTGCTGTTCAACAACTTCGTTGCTTGTTATGGAACTTGCTTCTCCTTAAGTAAAAGGCTGTCGATGATTCTTGCTCATTGGGGCTGTGGCCAAAGAGGGAGATGTAGGGATGTGAGCTCTACGAGCCTCATCTAGAGCTGGATTTACCACATAAGTGAAATGCTTCCACGTCACCCCTTCTGACTTACTGCTCTCATGCATTAATTAATTCCACAGTGGAAGAGTTTAAACGGTAGTTAGGTTTCCCTGTTTTACACGGTGTTCTCCAACTTGCCCTTGTTTGGCAGAACTACGGTCCATCCTGCATCCCCTCCCCTGCTGTGCACCAGAGAGGAGGAAGATTCTGCTGTTTCCCCTCTCCGGAGCCTGGCTCAGCCCCAGCACACGTTTGAGGAGCACATCCGCAGCATCCTGCAGCGCAGCTCTGCCAATCCTCTGCTTCTGAAGTAAGTGCAGATGTTTTCCTAAGGGATGGGAAGAGGGGGGACGCTGGGGAATGCTGTCTGTTCATCAGCCCCTGCTTGAACAGCGCGTTGGCTCGGATGTGGCAATAATGACCAAGGGGGCTACAGGAAAGCTGGAGAGGGACTTTTCACAAGGGCACGTGGTGACAGGACAAGGGGCAAGGGTTTTAAACTAGAGCAGGGTAGATTGAGATTAGAGAGTAGGAAGAAGTTCTTTACTGTGAGGGTGGTGAGACACTGGAACAGGTTGCCCAGGGAAGCTGTGGACATCTCATCCCTGGAAGCATTTAAGACCAGGTTGGACGTGGCTCTGCGCAACCTGCTCTAGTGGGAAGTGTCCCTGCCCATGGCAAGGAGTTAGAACTGGATGACTTCTAAGGTTCTTTCCAACCCACCCCATTCTATGACAACAGGGGCACAGCTCCTGCAGCCAGCCTGCACCCCTCTGTCTGCACAGGGTTGGCATCAAATCAAGTGACGAGGGAGGTTGGGAGGGGGTGATCCATGATCTGGTCAAAGCAGAGGTTGAGGTTGAGTTTGCTCCTCACATATCCCCTTGGGTTTTGAGTATCTTCAGCTTCTTCACATAAGAAAAATGATCTCTAGCAAAAGGCTTCAATTCTAGTCCCTCACTTCCATAATTGAGCCCCCAGAGCCCTTACCATAAATACTGCAAGTTCTCCAGCCTTTGGAAGGAATGTGTTAGAGCAAGATTGCAAACCTCTGCCTCTCATGTTCTCAAGGTCTGCAGATCCAGATGCTGCTCCTCCCCCTGAAGAATGCCTCCAGCTTCTCAGCAGAGCCACGCAAGTGTTCAGAGAGGAATACATTCTGAAACAAGATCTGGCACGGGAGGAAATCCAGCAAAGGTAACACAACCCCCTCATCAATAGGTGCTGTACAACGTCTCTGTGAAACAGCAGCACAAAGCACTGAGCACTAAACCTCCTCTGCTGGGCTAACTCTGAGGCAGACTCATGTAAGACTAATGGAACACCAGTGGGTTACTGGGGAAAGAAAAATCCCCAAGTAAATACATAAAATATGTCTCTCTTGCTGGTGTCAGGCTGCCTGGGGGGGCAGATCCTTTGGCAAAGGAGAATTGCTCTCTGCTTCTTCAAACTGTAGTGAGTTAGTTATAAAGTTAGGACAGAATGGAGGAGTTTGTTCTCATCCCTGCCGCTCCTGCCGTGTCTTTACTTCTTTGTATTCCCAGGAGCATTCCTCACTTCTGTCACATTTTCTCCTGATTCACCTGGACTGCTGTTGTGGGGGGGTTTGATTTTATGTATGTATTTATTTTAAGAGTGAAGCTGCTGCGGGAACAGAAAAAAAAACAACTGGAAGATCTTAATTACTGTCGAGAGGAAAGGTGAGTGCAGAAAGTACTTCACAGGCTCCTGGGTGAACCAAGTGAGAAGCATTTCCCGCTGCTGTGGGGTCACTCCCTGCTCCAGCTTCTGCTGCAGGCTCCTGTTCCCACACAGACTTGCTTTGCCTGTAAATCTAAAGTCAGTACCCATTTCTCACTTGCATGAAGGAAGAGCTTGCGGGAGATGGCCGAGCGCTTGGCTGACAAGTATGAGGAAGCCAAAGAGAAGCATGAAGATGTTATGAACAGGTGAGTGCCGGCCAGGCTCGCTTCTCATCAGCCATCACTCGCCGTAACAGAAGTTTGCAAGTGTGGTAGAACAGGGCAGGCAGAAAGTGCCACGCTGGTGTGCAAGACTAGGACAGGGCTTCTGAAGGGCCCTATGGTGGGCTTCAGTGCGGGAGTTGTCAGCACCAGTTCAGGTCCAGGCTGAGTCAGCTTCCCAGTCAGAATCACCCCTGAGAGAGCCAAGTCTGGTGCCTCTGAGATTAAGGAAGAGCATCAGAAGCACAAGACTGTTGGCATCTCATTAACTGGCCTAAGAGTTGAGATAATTCAGCAACATCTCTTGCTTTTTTTACACCAAGGATGAAGAAAGTCCTTCGGAGTTTACACTCCCAGCTTCCTGTGCTCTCGGACGCAGAAAGAGACATGAAGAAAGAGCTGCAGACCATCCAGGACCAGCTGCCCCCCCTGAGCAATGCGCTCAGACAGGTGAGGGGAGGAGTTCTGGCTGGGGGAGGTCACTGCCCGCAGCCTCCTGGCTCCTAACGAGAGTGCTGCTCCAACAGAGTCCTGCCAGCAGAGCAACCCTGTACTTGTGTAATTGGCCACACCACAGTTCACTTCTGATCCTTGGTAGAACATAGACAGAACCTCTGCAACCCAGTATAAACCTGAAGACAGGAAGTGGACACACCTTCCCTAGCCTGAGCAGCGAGTGTCTCTCCTCTTTGCGGGAGGAGCAGCGCAGAAGCGAGCAGACTGTGACCCAGAGAGACCCAGTCCTGGTGGTGGGACACGGGTGTAACTGTAAGCAGCTTTCACTTGGGCAGGCACATCAGCACTGACTGAGGTTTCTTCTTGTCCCTGACTTGTAGGTTAAAATGAAAACGGACTACCAGCAGAAGAAGATGGAGAAGGGCACCAGCTCCCACAAACCCAGCATCACCCTCAGTGCCTACCAAGTCAAGTGCATCCAAACCGTCTTGAAGGAAGAGTAAGTTCAAGCTTGGATCCTCCTGTAGGATTCCTGCCCTGGCACTTAGCTAAGTGGTGCCATCAGGGTGTCTGGGGTATAACTGACCCTCTGTGCTGCAGGGGGGGAGCTTGGTCAGATGGTTTGAAGCAGCTCCTTCAGTTGAAGTCTGCTTCTTGTCCCAGGATCTTCTGGCAGTCTGTGTCCAGCCTGTCAGGAACAGAATGACTTGCAGGGGTGCTCCCCTTCTCTGCTTCCATCATAGGAAGTATTTACCCTTCTCATTAATTCTGAGCAAAAATGATTTGCAGCCTTTTAACTTGGATTTATTTTTCTTGAAGGGGAGAACACATAAGGGAAATGGTAAAACAGATCAATGACATCAGAAGCCACGTGAACTTCTAGCATGTCTACCATGAGGAACCTACACCAGAAAGCAGGATAACCTTTAATGTTCCCTGGCATTTCCCATTGTATATTTAACATTTCTATGTTGAATAATAGGCCTTTTACTTATTATTTTGTAAAGATGGACTGTGAAATAAATGACTTTTGTTATGACTCCTCAGACGCTGTGGGTTGTTTGCTTTCTCTCCGGGGAAGGACACTCTGCAGCAGGTATTTCAAACATTAAGCACACTGGAGTGTAGCACTTGCAGCCAGCTCAGCAGCGTGGGGGTTGCTACTTCCTTCAGCTATTACTATTTTGGGAGCCTCCTCCTCGGTCCCTTGCACAGCGACTGGGAGCAGGAGGCAGGGTAGAGACCAGAGAAGCTCACACACTTTGGCAGCTTTTTTTTTTGCTTTTTTTTTTTTTTAATTTGGAACACTTTCTTCATAAAGGACACACCTTCAATACAGTTAACAAATGGTTACACTTGAATCCTGTAGACAGCAGAACTCTACACCCACAATTGCACAGGACACCAATGGCTTGGTTCACTGGAATGCAGTAGTAACTTCCAAACACTCAGTTTGCCTTTACCCAAAGATGGCTCTGGAGTCCCCTCTTGACATTAAAAGGCCAATGACTTCTCTGCTGTAGACAAACTTTAGTGGACAATAAATAATTGTTGTCCCCGCCCCCCCCTTAGAAAAGGCATCACAGTCAAGCTCAGTTTTGAGAAGTAGTACTGCACTGCTACAAAAGCGGCACAGCGAGCGGTGCCAACGTAAAGCTGTAAGGGAAGGAGGGCTCTGAGGACCTGTTAGGTAACAGGGTTACCAGACATGCTGCAAGAACACTTGGTTTTTGTACAGATTAAGACTATACAGGTATAGGAATGCATACAAAACTTGATCTTGTCCCTTTTAAAGTCTACACAGACAGAAGCCAGTTTCCTACTCCACTCACCCTCTTTATTGTAGCTGACCTGCCATGTTAGAAGTAGTGCCTGTTCAGAGTCTTACTAAGCGAGGAGAACCTACCACCCTACTCCAGTCAAGCTCCAGCACACCCAGAACTGGAGGGAAGAGCATTTGTTGTCTGATGTTTTATGAGCAAGAACACCATAATCCAGCTGGTGAATATCTACACCAACAGCTTTTACTGCACTTCAGTCAGAGTCTTGCAAATTTGGCACACGCTGTTTTGTTCTGGTTTTAAAGGCCCCTTTAAGTTTCTGAAGGAAACTCCAGCAGGAGCTGGGAGTTACAGCTTCCCAGGCTGTGCTCTCCTCCCCGGGCTGGGGGGGTGACAGCCCCTCGGGGTTGGCAGGACAGCTGGCTGGAGAGAGCACAGCTCCCACCGCTTCGGTGAACACTCAGGGTTCCAATTTAAAACCAAGGAAGTGGTGAAAAAGTATCATCTGAGGTTCATCGGTGGGTGAAAAAGATCAGTCACATCTCAACTCTACAATGGTCACAGCTCGTACTTTAAAAAGGTGTTTGGGCACGTGAGGGAGTAAGGTGGTAAAAAGGAAACCAAGCACAGAGCAGCTGTACACCCTTCCCCACCACAGCAAAAGGAAGCTCCTTCACCGACCCGCATGGCGCCTGGTTTAGAAGGAAGCCAGGAGCCAGCAGCACCCCTTCCAGGAGAGCCATCCCCAGCCTCCTCTCACATCCCTGACCACTGAGAAAAGTACACTGGCATGCACACGAACACACAGGCACACACACAACTCCCTTCAGCGACTGCTCTACGGTACTGTGCCTGGCAACAATCACAAGCTGACCACGGGCTCACTCCTCTCCCTGCAGGTCACAGGACGACGCCTGCAGTGACAGCGCCAGCCTCCAGAAAGCCACACCAACCACCTGCACAAACACCCTAAGGAAAAGCCACCCCAGGCCTGGACTCTCCAGAACGAGGCAAAGCCATCGGCTGCAGCCACAGGCGTGCGGCGTGGGCAGGGCTGCCGAGCACAGCAGGGACACACGGACCAGGGAGGGACGCGGCAAGGCCAGGAACAGCCCCTGTCCTCGCTCTCTTGCACTAGGACAGCTCAGAAACTCCACCAAAAATCCTTTTTTCCCCATTAAATCTTCAGGTGCAGTTTCTCAAGCGTTCAGCTCGCTGAAGAGGTTGTAGTTTTGCCACACAACACCAGGCTTCCTCAAGCGCTGCTGCACAGGTCAAGTATCGGTAACCAGCTACGAGTTAGTTTTTGGGAAGGAACACAGGAAAAAGCCTTTTGTTCTGCAGCTCCCAACAAGGGCCTCTATTTTTTTTTTTTCCTCCAAAGTTTACTCAACAGCCTGGGAGCCTGACCATCAGAAAACTGAACGCAAAAGCTCTGGTATTGGATTTGGGCATCAGGAGGCAGCTGCTGTCACCTCACAGATCAGCAAATGGTGAGAAATGTTAAAACACCCCAAAATCTGGCAGTAGCCAATTAATAAAGAACCTAAAAGTGAAACTGAAATGTAGCTGAAGTGAAATTAGATGTCATCTTAAGAAGATGACAGCTCTGCCCTCTATTAGTCTAGTCATTACTAGGGTAGGAAAACTGGCTTTTGGGTGTCAGGATTGCTAAAGGAATTAATTGTTAGGGTAAAAAAAAAAAAAGCTTTAATTCTTGCACTGAGTGACAAGGAACGGAGCTTGTACGCTGCTTTTTGGCTGGTTTTAAGGCATTCCTCTTCAAATCCACCGGCTCTAACTTGATGTTAGTAGCAGGATGCGCTCTGCTAAGAATAGGATTTAAGCACTTAAAATACAGTCATGTGCATTACAGTTTGGAGCACTTTCTGCCACTTCTGGTTTTCTTCACCTTCAGATCTACGGCCAAGTAGGTAAAGAAAAACAACCCAAACCAACAGTCAGTGGAGGAAAGTCCAGGTTACAGATTCTGGACAGCAGTGATCTGTTCCTGCAGCCTCCTTTCCTTTGAGTGGTAAGTAGGGGCCAGCTGAAGAAGTCAGCTCGCACCATCAGAATCATCAAGGCCTGTAACCGTAGGCGAAACCGCTGCTCTCCAGCTGCACCACGGAACCACGACAAAGGGAAAAAGAGGAGGAACGGCCACATCACCACCTTCCGTTGACAGAAGGAGAAACCCAAACCTAGCACCCGACCGAGCACAAGGATTCCTCGCCTCTGCTGTCACCTTACCCAGCGTAACTGCCACGCGCGGTTAGAGGAAGGCGGGCTGCTGCAGGAGCTGGCTCTGAGCAAGGCCACGACTCCACAACTGCAAAGTAAGAGATGCACTGTACCTTTCAACTGGAACCAGCAGCTCCTTCCCCTTTGTGCCCGAGAGTGCCACCACCACCGCCTCACCGCCCGAGCCAGCAGCTTCATCCAGCACCTCACCCTGACACCTGCCAGGCAAAGCTGCCAACTTGGACTTTTTGTTTCTTTCCTTTTTAATTTCTGTTACAGAGAGAAGGGATTACAGGTACTGCTCGGCTTTACGAGATGAGGAAGAACCGGCTGCAGTTCCACGTTCTACATTACATTTGTGAGGAGGTTACAAAGCAGTGCATTTCTTGTGCTTTTCTTTAAGTATCAGAATGCAATGGAAAAATTTCAAGGAGCTAAATTCTCAGTACGTTGGTTTGGATTAGCATTTATCTGTTCAGGAGACACACAGCTCACTCAAGTCCACCACGTTTCAGCAGCATTCAGATTCTTCAACAGAAAGTCAATGGTAAATTAAAAAAAAAAAAAAAAAAAAAAAAAAGAGAAAAAAAAAGAAAAAAAAAGAAAAAAAAGTACTGAGTTATGAAATAAGATCAATATCCAGTGTCCTGCTAATAAAGTCATATTTTAATATAAAATATTCATACAGCATACTCTACACCTCATCCTCTCTGCTAGCTGAATACTGTTACTGACTATCCAAACAGAAAAACTTCAAACCACTTTGCTCTTCAATGTTTTGGAGGGACAATATGGTTTCCAGCAGCTACTTCGATCACAGTAGTGGGGGGGAGGGAAGGAAAGAGGGAAAGACAGGGGGTAAACGTTCCAAAACTCTATATTAGGTTATGAAGTCGTCTGAAAAGAGGGGAAGTTTTCAGAATGTAAGGACTGATCCCACTCAGTGGAACACGAAACACCACACTCATTAGTGTTTCCATTAGAAAGTTCTCCTTCCTACACTGCAAGTCACCCTTGTGCTCTCTTCCTGCCCCGTACGAAACCTCTTCCCCCTCTAGAAACAAAACTTAGTCACTGCTCCCCTCTGTTGTCTTCTGCTCGTTTGGTTAGAGTTAAATAATAATTAATGTTGCTATAAAGATGAGTTAAAAACCCCAAAGGCAGCCTTGGAGCCCGCTCATCAGGGTGTCATGTTTCAGGAAGCTGATTAATGTCCGTCAGTTTTGTGTCGTTCAGGATGGCGCGGATTCTCTCCAGGGAGTCTGCCTGCCGGATCCGCTCCAGCTGCACCTGCGGGACCAACACAGGCCACTGAGCTTGGGAAACCAGAGACACAGACCAGCAATACCTGATCCAGCTGCAGGAACCAACAGAGGCCACTGAGCTTGGGAAACCAGAGACCAGAGACCCAGACCCAGACCCTGCAATATCTGCTCCAGCTGCACCTGCAGGAACCA